>NDXB01009630.1:4517-24493 GCA_002631895.1 Agapornis roseicollis
TTTTTTTTTTTTTTTTTTTCCATCTTCTTGTATTTATTGATTAACCAGCAGCATGATCCACAGAAAGGGAGGGAATTCCGGATTCTTGACATTCGGGGATTTGGGGGAAGGTTTTGGTCCTGATCCAGCAATTGTTCACTCTATGCTGTCCCTCAGAGTACCTGAAATGTTTCAAAGTCCCATAGCAATCCATATTTAGAGTGAAAAGAGGGATTCCGCTATCATGGTTCACGGGCAGCATGAGAAGCCGGCACTCAGATGGTGAAGTGGAGCACAAGCTGACATGGTTGATGTTGTGGGCTTTTGTCAAAATAAAATGTAGATTTGTGGCTGGGATCTTCAGAAACCCTGGTGGCAGCGCTGGAGTTGTGAAGATAAGCACAGCTTGTATTTTGGAACTTTGGGTTTGCAACACAGGACACAGGACAACCAAGCAAGCAACCAGCTTCCCTTGGCTGCAAATTGTCCTCTTATTGTGATTTCTGTGTGTGTGCCAGTGCATGTGTATGTACACACTGTGACACGCACGGAGAGAGAAAAGGCGGCCAGGAACCGATCAGTGTGTGCAGTGCAGGCAGAGCACTGTGCCTCTGCCCTAGCCATCCCTTGCACTGCCTCTGCTATTAGAAACGTTGCTTCAATCACTAACAGCAGGAGCTGTGCAGTAACAGACTTACCACAGTGTTAACGCTGTGGAAGCAGGTGACCTCACCGTGGGGCTGTGACAACATATATCTTATGCCATCACCTTCATCAGCATCTCAAGCCTTGCCATGCTGCTCAAGAACAGGATGGGAAAATTAATTAAAGAGCATACTTCTTTGGTCTGAATGGAAACACTACCGTCTACCCTCCACATTTTTAACATGAGTTAAAGCGTCATGATGTTGTTATCCCTCAGCACAGCTTTCTGGGTGCTTTGGCGTGGGAGCTTTGGAAGCAGAATTACTGTTATTATTATGATTCTTCATGTGAAAGCCACATTTCCAGAGCTCTGGCTCTTAGCTAGCCTGAGAACACTGAAATAGAAATTGACTTGAAAAGCTGTTATTTGGCTGCTCACCCTGCCAGTAGATTTCCAGTTTATGTATGTGTTTTCTTCCCTGTTCTTCCAGATCACTCTGTTTGTGGCCTGACTGCTGTACTGCATATGGGAGGGAAGACAAAGTAGCATCTTGCTGGGAGCACAGCGGGTGCCTCTTTTGTGAACATGCTCTCTCCCTGCTGACTCACAAAAAGCAGCTTTCCCTGCAGACTGTCGCAGTTTCAAGCTGCAGCCCAAACACGTGAAGTCCCACTGAAGAGAACGGGATACATCCCCTGGTTGCTACTTACCTGTCATACATGCACTTAATCTTTGAAGTGACCTACACTGACTTTACATCGTATCACCGCACACAAAATCTTCTTCTTCTCAGTGGCACTCAGATTTGAACCTATGCAATTAGCAGCAGTGTTTGATTTAAAAAGCCAGCACAAATAGCAGCCTGATGGGAATTCATTAACACTGTGAAATAATTGAGAGGTGAAGAAGCGATTCTATGACCTGACCCTTTGCACTGATCAACTGGGGAGCGGCGTTTCCTTGGGAGCAAGATGCAATCAAGGACTGATAGAGGTGGAACTGATTAATTGGGCAGATACCACTTGAAGCACCCAAGGATGAAGAGAGGGAATTTGTGTAAACTGATCTTCTTTCTAATGAAGGCATAAATAACAGAGCCTGAAAGCATCCCTCCACAGGGAACCATCAACCCTGCAGCAGCCTGTTGAAACCCAGCAGCAGCAGGGTTCTTTGCACTTCTATGGTACTTATATATTTATACGGTATACATATATGGTGTATGGTACTTCATATTCAGAGTGTGCCATTTACCCCACAGTTCTCTCAAGAGCTGTGCAGAGGATGTTATTTTAAAGAGGATGCCATTTTAAAGAAGAGGACACAAACAGAGGCTGAGAGGTTGTCATGGTTTAAACCCAGCCATGCATCTCGTTCACTCACTCAACCCCCCTTTCTTACCCTCCCCTGCTTCCAGAGGGATGGGGAGGAGAATCAAAAGAATGCAACTCCCACAGGTTGAGATAAGAACAGTTTAGTAACAAAGGTATAACACAAATCACTACTGCTACCACCAATAATAATAACGATAAAGGAAGTAACAAGGGAAAAGAATACAGCATCTCACCAACCACCAACAGAAAACTCACAACACCCCAACCCAACCGAGTGCTGACCAACCACCTCTTCCAACCACCCTGAGAGCACTAGCCCTTCTGGATCATTCCCAGTTACATCCTGGGCATGATGTGCTATGGTATGGAATACCTCTTTGGTCAGTTTGGGTCCTGTCCCTCCTTCCTGCCGGCCTCCCCTCCTCCCTGGCAGAACATGAGGCTCACAAAGTCCTTGGTCAGAGTAAACATTACTTAGCAACAAATAAAAACATTGGTGTTATCAGTTTTGTTCCCAGGTTGAGTCAAAACACCGTGCTGCACCAGCTACTAAGGAGGAGAAAAACTGACTGCTGTTGCTGAACCCAGGACAGAAGTTAAGGATGAACAACGATTTTGTGGCAAATCCAGGAACAGAACTCCTTTGAGATCTCCACCCTATCCATGACACCAGCTGCCAGCAGCACTTGAAACACCCACTGATAACCTTTTATAAAGCATGGTGACAACTGAACATCCTATTCCATACCACTGGCTCTTACAGCTCCTGGCACACATATGTCTGTGATAGATAAAAATGTGGTGCTTTTTGCTTTTGACCTACCCTGTTAGCTGACATTTTTCAATTGGGAATTTACAGTGTATCACAGGTGAATAGGTTCCACCTCCCTGCTTAGTCTCATGCTTAGACATTAGTTATGGCATAAACTTAATTTCCATTTAAACAGGCCAGTTTCTTGCTAATTTAGCTTTTTCATGAGACTGAATCAGTTTTTCAACACCTGAAGTTTTCTCTTGACAGTCCAAGGGTGCCAGCTAACTGCAGCCCACACTGAAGTCATGGTCCATGGCTTTCCCTGAGGAGTCTTTTGCAATGTCCTGCTTTCCAGAGCTCAGATCTCTTGATCCTGAGGGAGTAGTGATGCTTTCCTCCTGCAGGCCCAGCTCTGGAGAGGACTGTAGGGTTTTTCATGTGCATCCATGGCTGGGTGGGTTCGGGCTGGCAAGGAGCAGCTCCTGGTCCTTTTTATCAGGTCTCCACACTTAACTTCCCCCACAGAACATACAAGAAATTTGCTACTCACCTCTTGGGTTGTGTTCCAGGTGATCTTAATTGTCATTTCAANCTGTCCCTCCTTCCTGCCGGCCTCCCCTCCTCCCTGGCAGAACATGAGGCTCACAAAGTCCTTGGTCAGAGTAAACATTACTTAGCAACAAATAAAAACATTGGTGTTATCAGTTTTGTTCCCAGGTTGAGTCAAAACACCGTGCTGCACCAGCTACTAAGGAGGAGAAAAACTGACTGCTGTTGCTGAACCCAGGACAGAAGTTAAGGATGAACAACGATTTTGTGGCAAATCCAGGAACAGAACTCCTTTGAGATCTCCACCCTATCCATGACACCAGCTGCCAGCAGCACTTGAAACACCCACTGATAACCTTTTATAAAGCATGGTGACAACTGAACATCCTATTCCATACCACTGGCTCTTACAGCTCCTGGCACACATATGTCTGTGATAGATAAAAATGTGGTGCTTTTTGCTTTTGACCTACCCTGTTAGCTGACATTTTTCAATTGGGAATTTACAGTGTATCACAGGTGAATAGGTTCCACCTCCCTGCTTAGTCTCATGCTTAGACATTAGTTATGGCATAAACTTAATTTCCATTTAAACAGGCCAGTTTCTTGCTAATTTAGCTTTTTCATGAGACTGAATCAGTTTTTCAACACCTGAAGTTTTCTCTTGACAGTCCAAGGGTGCCAGCTAACTGCAGCCCACACTGAAGTCATGGTCCATGGCTTTCCCTGAGGAGTCTTTTGCAATGTCCTGCTTTCCAGAGCTCAGATCTCTTGATCCTGAGGGAGTAGTGATGCTTTCCTCCTGCAGGCCCAGCTCTGGAGAGGACTGTAGGGTTTTTCATGTGCATCCATGGCTGGGTGGGTTCGGGCTGGCAAGGAGCAGCTCCTGGTCCTTTTTATCAGGTCTCCACACTTAACTTCCCCCACAGAACATACAAGAAATTTGCTACTCACCTCTTGGGTTGTGTTCCAGGTGATCTTAATTGTCATTTCAAGACCCCAGCCCTTGCACTGAGTCTACAGTATAAACCTTAGGTCTGGACTGAGGTCCAGAGCTTTAAACATTGATATTCAGGCACCAGCATGGTTAATGTCACTTTGCATGAAACTCCTGCACATGCCCACAGGTCTTGGCTGGGGTGGGCTGTCTGACTGCAGACAGATGGCTCTCAGAGGCATGCTGGAGGCATTTCTCAGGGCATGACCATGGTCACCTTCTCCACTCCTTGGATGCAGTCACAGTGGAGGCCACAGAAACAGCAGTAAGAGCAAAGCAGTGCTGTACAAACCTCTTAAACATGACACAGCTATCTCTGATTTCCAGGCTCATGTTTGACCAAGTGATAACCCCTGAGTTCAGACACCTACATGCCATTAAACCATACACTTAACACGTTCACACATGACGTGCTCATGTTCGTACTGCCAGCAATGGGGCCAGTGTATCTCATGACAACGGTGACAAGAGGAATGCTATTTTTAACCCCAT
Organism: Agapornis roseicollis; assembly: GCA_002631895.1. Lineage (NCBI taxonomy): Eukaryota > Metazoa > Chordata > Aves > Psittaciformes > Psittacidae > Agapornis > Agapornis roseicollis. The sequence goes on from NDXB01009630.1 coordinate 9,266, forward strand.
TACCATTGATAGCACACTGTTGATTCCCACGTTATGGGAAACCTGTGGGCTGGGCTTCCTACAGAACAGCTCAGTCATCAGGCAGAGGGCTGTGCTCCAGCAGCAGGATACGCTGCTCTCACCCCTCTGAGACCCACTTTGTCAACAGGAGTCACCAGCTTCACTCCCCTGGACCCCCCACTATACTTTATCTCCTGTCTCTGTCCTATCTCCTCCCCTTGCTGGAGCTGCCCAGCCTAACTCAGTCCCAACCTTCCTCCTCAATGCATGGCAGGATGCCTGGAGGCAGAAGCAGGTTATCATACAACCTACAGATACATGCTTTGAGGAATAGAGATAAAAACCCAACAAAATTAAGCAGGCAGAAGTGCTGGCTGGAAAGGGAGGACACTGCAAGGAAAACCCAAATGGGTGGCAGCTATGGTCAGCACAACCCTCCTCACTGTGCCTATTTCCCACTGAACAACAAACAACAGTGACAAAAACATGTGCTGTTTCATTGCTAGAATGGCTTGTATTCTAGGTAGAGATGTTGGACTTCTCAGTTTAACGCTGGCATGTGAAATTATCAGTTTGCAGCCTGGAGAACAGAGACAATAACTGGTGTGGCACACATTGTCAGTGCTGCTTATTTTTAGACTCTTGTAGGCGTTTGTAGTCATTTCAAAGTGCCTTGATGATTTTCCGCGTGTTTTCCCAGCAGGAATGAAGCTTGCTTCCTGACCTGGGGTGTAATAACCAGTGTGCAAAGAAAATGACCAAGTGACTGTGTTTTCCCCCAAGTTGGGGCAGATTCTGGGGACACAAGAGCAATTCTCAGGCTGCACAGCCATTTCTTGTGCTTTCTCTCTGAAGGGCTTTGTGATATCAGCCAGAAATACTCAGCCCATTTTACCATGCTCTCAAGCAGGGATATACTCCTCAGGGGTTGCAGGAAGATTTCACTCACAGATGTTGAGGCAGGGGCTGGTATACTCCCTTGCGTTCCCTGGAGGCGTGATGTCCCTGGGACAGCATCAGTTGAACCCAGATGCTTTAATTTCACTGGATAAGAAAACCTGTGAAATGATGCTCTTAGTGGGTAGCAGGCTCACAGCTCCTATGAGATCTGTGCTGGCTGGTTCAGGGAATGATGCTGGTCTTCCACAGGACTGCGGCAGGGCTGAGCCAAACTCTGCATGACAGAGGAGCCATGTGAGAGCTGGAGTGTATAATCACACCCACAGTCAGATTCAGACCTGCCCAACACATATGCTTTGAAAAGTGCTTTTTGCTCGAAGGTCTCTAAAAGCTGGATGAAATTTCTAGCACCATCTTCTGCAGTGCTTCGATGCTTTTCATGGCCTGAATTTGGGTTCCTTTAATGGGGAGGGGGGAAGTGTTCAGGGGATACAGAGGGGGAAAACAAATCATCTTTTAATAGAGTCAACCAATTCTTAGACCAAACATGCGTGCCTGGCTGTGCATGCACATTGTCCATATTTATTTTTGGCTGGTGCGTAGAGAGCCCTGGCCTTTAGGAAGATGGTGTTGGAAGACAGTAGAGCAATATCTCAGGTGTCTAAATTGGCCTGTACAGAGCAGCTGGCACTACCAAGATGGAAACATGTATGTGCACAGGGTTACAAGCGTTGCATTTTCACTGCATTGTAATTTGATGGCTCCAAAAGGTGTGGTGGGATTATTAAACTCTAATCAACACTCCCCAGCCTGTCAGTCCACCTCATCTTTGGCTCTCTTGGGAGAGAGGGCTGCCAGCAATAGGGTTCTTCTCATTTCTGTCAAGGTGGTTTTACTGATATGAAGGAAATGTAACCTGTGATGTTTGGAAAGGGCTTGGACATGGTCTGTACTGGGTTTGGGTGGCAAAGTTTTGGTAGCAAGGAGGTTACAGGGGTGGCTCCTGTGAGAAGCTGCTAGAAGCTTCCCCATATCTGATAGAGCCAGTGCCAGCTGTCTCCAACATGGATTCATCACTGGCCAAGGCCAAGCCCATCAATGACAGTGTTATCCACCTCTGGGATAACATAGTTAACAAGGGGAAAGAAACCTGTGCAACAACCTGCAGTGGAAGAGAGGAGTGAGAATATGTGAGAGAAACATCCTGCAGACACCAGGGGCAATGCAGAAGGAGGGGAGGAGGTGTTCCAGAGCAGAGACTGCCCTGCAGCCCATAATGAAATTAAAAAGGTCTGTGAAGTCTTGAGGGGCACAGATGTAGCAATTGCCACTACCACAAAATTCAGGCATGAACAGTGTTCCCTGATCTAAGTGGTCAGCACGTCCTGGCTTCCAGAAATCTAGGTTTAATCACTAGCCCTTTCCAAGTCTTCAGATGTTTGAAGTATTCAGCCATGACCATAATGTACCAAAGGAAACCTTAATTCCCCTTTATCCAAGTTCTGCTGCAGAGTTTTGCACCTGAGTGCCATCCCACCAGCCATTTCCAAGAGACTGGAAGTGCCATTTAGGTTACTGAACTGTGAAAATCCTCCCACACTAAAGGATCATTTCTGTATCTGTGAGGGACATCAAACACCACAACCAGCTCCACTGTATGCCCACAAAAAGAAAAGCCAGCACAAAGCAGGCAAAGAAGGAAGCATCCACACAAAATCATGCTACTGTTGTGCAGTACCAGGTCCCTGCTCCCACTGGCCACATCAATCCCAAGGCTGGCATGAGTCATGGCCAGGCAAGGACATTGAATACAAGAAACTCAAGAAACTCATTATGGAACCTGAGTGTCCAGTATTGTGTTTGCAATCAAAGGCAGAGATCATCCATAGCGTGATTTTTCCCTCATTACCCAGGGTCAGCCAGAAGAAAACAGCAATGAGAGACAAAATCACTCTCTTGCTGCTTTTAAACATCAGCCACAGCCTCCACAAGGAGCTGGAGAAGCAGAGCTCTCTGTTAATTGCTGGTGCCATCTCTAAGGGATGACATTGGACTGTTTACATTTCACTATATTAGTTAGATTGGCATTATCCTTTTCTTTTCTCACCCAGTTTGACTAAAGAGCTGGATCCTGACTGCTTGTACCAGTTAAAGTCTTCAGCACATGAGGAGAATACCAACCAGCCATGCTCACCTGTCTCTCTATGATATGGAATTGCTGCAGAGGTGGGACCCCTTCCCTACCCCAAAACACTCTCAAGAAGCCGGGCTGGAAGCTGGTTACTACCCTACCTAGTACTGGTAGCTTCTGCTGTTGTTGAAGAGCTCATAGATGTTTTTGTTTGTAGCGAGGGGCAGGAAGCAAGTGCTTACAAGTACTTACTGTGTGGGAAGGTCCAGATGGCAAAATACTACATCAGCTATAAAGCCTCAGGAGAAACATGGCTACCCTGTAACACAGTTAACAATAGAGTGGAACTGGGATTTTAAGGTTTAGGGGTTTTCTCAGATACCTGAGAATAGTAACTATGGGCACAGATAAAGATTCTAGCAGGGTTTAGATGTGACCTTAACCCACTGTTTTTTTCTCATTATTCATTCTTAAAAAGGACTTCTAGAGGATTTCAGGAATAATTAAGCATTTTCAACACATGCACCATCTGCCTGCAGAAGATGCCCTGAAAGTCTGCAGCAGGCATCCTGCTGTTCTGGCCATGCTATCTCAAGACGATGCCATCCCAGAGTTGTTCTAGTGGGAAAGACCAGGGGAAGAGATCATTCAAGGAAAAGCTGTGTAAACACTTTCTAAAGCAAAGTGTGTGGTTTCCTAGAAAAACATTTCTTTGCTGTGCTGGTGAGTGTTAAAGAAAGCCTGCACTGCTCCTCATGGCAGTGTCCCTTCATGCTCCTCTACATTGTGGTGGTCAAAGCCCAAGCCCTTCTGGGCTCTGAAACAAGGGTGCAGCTGGGTGATGTGGCAGAGAGTGGGCTGAATTGCACCATTTAAAGGCAAACCAGCACATTCAGGCAACCCTTAAGTAATTCCTGAGAATCCAGATGAAGACTGAGGGGCTGCACACCCCACCTGGTGGGAGAAGGATGGCTAAGCTCCATGATCACCAAGCTTTCAGGAAGAAGGTGTCTCTGCTAGAAGTGTGAGGCCTCCAAGTGTTCTGGAAAGAGCAGAGACAAGCAGGTCTGTATCACTGAGTCCTCCCTCCCACCACTGTGGTCTTGTGACACATTACTCTTTCACATTAAATCTTTCTTAGCAATGAAGTGACATGGAGGAAAGCTGGTAAATGTTAGTTGACATTCATGACCTTTTGTCAGTTCTCAGCTTCTGGAAGCAGGGACAAGCAGCAGATTCCTGTACGGCAACAGGAGTGGCTTTGGGAAATGCTTATTCCCAACACTTTGCCACATGGTCCCAGGCACAGGACCAGCCATGATGGCAACAGCACATCTGATGTGGACAGAAAGACATGATGTCCACGGGAACTATTGTGGCTGAAACACATTCCCCAGCTTTCTGTGGCCATGGGGAAAGTTGGCTCCTGGCTCTGCCTGTAGACAAACCAATCTTGTTGAGTAGAATAGCCATCTCCCACCTCCCTGGTAATTGCTTTTGTGGTAAACAAATTTGGGGCTGAATAACACTGACAAGGATAGCTTTCCCCAATTAATTATCTTCAAAAAGAACTGGGATTCATTAAAATGTTAAAGTCAGAGGGAACCTGGAGCTGGGCCATCAAGCAATGGAAAAGCTTTAGCAGCACTTTAAGAGCTATATCATTTTCATCAAAAAAACAGATGGATACATCTTTCTGCAGCCATTTGCAGTCACTTCTCACACTTGAGCTCTCCATTCCTTCTGCAATCGGTATCACCTAAATCCTGCAATGGTATTTTAAATAGAAACTAATACAAGATGAAAAACTGTCATGCAGTAGGAAAGCCTGAGCCAGAACTTGAAAATATGAATAGAGTGAATGAGAAATAGCTTGTTTAGTCTGAAATAACTTGCTTTGTGTGGAAAATAAGATGGGGAGAAAGGCAAAATGGAAAGAAATGCATGCAAGAGGGACTGCCTAATATTTTTTAAGTACCAGATAGAAAAAGAGATGTAGGGACATCACTAATGACCCGTCACCAACTAGATGGGATACACTTTACCACCACTCTCTGGGCTCTGGCATTCAGCCAGTTTTTTAACTCAGCAGAGAATCACCCCATGTAAGCCATGCGCTGACAGTTTCTCCACAAAAACACTGTGGGAGACAGTGTTAATGCTTTAGTAAAGTTCAAATAGACAACGTCTACAGCCTTTACAGGTGGAGAACAGGTTATGAAGGTATGCCATGTAGGCGCTCATGTATCCCAAAAGTCTATGAGGTTGTTCCAGAAATTAGTTCCGTTGTCCGACTGAAACTGGATGGCACCTTCCAATGCCACCCCAAGTTTCTAGGCAGAAAAAGAAACCATGTGAGAAAGACCCAGGTGTATGTCATCCACTATTACATGTCTGGGAGTATTATCCCTGAGTCTTGCTCTTCTGACACACACTAGTCCACTTCAACCTTAGCAGGGTGAAGAAAGGGGAGATGAATCTGAAGTCAACGCATGGTAACCCAGGCCACAGTGTCAGCACCACATGGGACTGAAAAAATAAACATGACCCTGGGATCTGCTAAAAGTGCACATCATGCACTGGCGATGGTGGAATACACCTGGAAAGGCAGCATGGGGGCTTTTTCTCTGTTATTAAAACAAGAGAGGTGATATAAGACCCTGGTGACTTAGGCCTGGTTTCTCCAGACTCTGCCCTTGAGCTGCTGTGTATGTGGCCTGTTTTGCTTCCACCCACGAATCCCAAAGCACGTTACACATGAGACACCAGCTAAACCTGCAGGAGAAGATGAGAAACAGAGAAGTCAAGTATTGGCACAAGTTGCAAACTTAAATGACCTATGTGCATTCTCTTGCCAGACCAATGGCTTAAGCTTGGTGTGATCTTATTAAGTAACTGGAAAAATAATTTCCTTTCTAAGGTAATAGGAGACTCTCAGCTGAGAAGAAACCATGGTCATCAAAGCACCAAACTCTGTAAACAGGAATCTTGGGATCAATAGGAAGGCAGGAAGAAAACAAAGAGAAGGGCTAATGTTCTTTCAGAGCAACAGAGGAAAAATTGGGATAGCAGCTGATGCAGGGGAAGCAGTCGTCAGGAGAAATGTGCTGGCACTTCCTATTTATTGCTTTGGTACTGCCCTGTATGCAAGTGATGGTGGCAAGAGCTGGAATTGCCTGGAGTATCACGGCTTTCTTTGTGCCCCAGTGCCTGTCTGAACAGCTCACCAGAATAAAGGGAATATATCTTTTGCCATGGTTTGCCATTTCTGTCTGGTGTTTTGTTTTTTTTTTTTCTTTGGTTCCTGGATATTAGAAGCCCTTTTTTGCTGAAGCCAGCATATGTGTTGCAAAAACTCTGTGGCCGTTCATATCACCAAATGCATGTATGCACAGCACAGTTCATGAAAGGGGAAGAGCGTTGATAATGGTAAAACTCTCAGTACACCTACTGACATTTCTAAACATGTGTTTTAATTAATGAAGAAGTAAACAGAAGAAGAGTATTCAGAGGAAGCGTTGTCGTCAGCCCCGATGGGTAAATGCAACGCACGGATAATACACACACCTTGGTAGAACTTGTAATCTGCTCTTTTCATTACTCTTCAAGTCTCTTATTACAGGGTTTTCCAGTGTGTCTCTTTTCTGACTTACTCATACAAGATGCTGAACACGAGCTAGTGAGAGTGGAGAGGGAGAAGAAGTTGTTGGGAAAACAATCATACATGTCTGATTCAGAGACTAATCACCTGTCTGCTGGTGAGTTATGGTTTTGGTCATTTGTCTTTACAAATCTAGAAGTGAGTCCTTTTAAATTCCATTTTAATTTTGTATTTTTCACAAACAAGCCAAGCAATCAGGAGAGTAGGGGAAGACGGTGGTGAAGAGACAGGGATGAAATGTAAAACATCTCAGACCCTGCTGGGATCAGAAACCGCTCAGGTCACTTCACCTGTGCCTTAGCTCAGCCTTTTGTAAGATGCCATCAACCTTTTGCTTGTGGAAGTGGCTTGATGTTGTGACCACCTTTATCTCAGTGGTTGCATTTAATAAATGGTCAGGGAGTTAAGTAACAACAACAGTGACAGTGTTACCAAATCAATGGTGCACTTTTCTGTAGAATTTGGCACTTTTCAAAGGAGGAAAATAGAGAGGCTGGTTTGGGCTCAGCCTTGATTCACCTTTGTCCCCAGCCCTCCTTCTCAGCAATGCCATAGAGGCCCAATCTGGGCCAAGATCCCAGACTGAAAATCTCTGAGCAAAGCTGCTTTGTTTCTTACTGTGAAGACCTCTCAAGAGCAAGGCTCTTTTTCTGCTGCCTTATATTTGTTCAACCTGCTTATTATTTAAGCAAGAGGGTCTTTTTCTAAATCCTAGTGCGCTCAGAAGTGTGCTCCCATTTTCTCCCCTCACTTTAAGCACATGGAGTTACTGCTGTAGTCATTAACTTGTTATTGGCTTCTGCAGGGAAAGGAACTCCATCTGGCACCTCTTTCACTGAGGAGGTGCTTGTGTGGAACCTGCCTTGGGCTTGCAGGTTTTGGGCTACTCCCAGCTCAGACCCCAGGGCCCCTCTGAGTGACTGAGGCTTCCCACACTCTGGGATCCCCCAGGCAAAGTGCTCTGGTGGTGTGAAAATCTGGGTGCCTCCTCCCTACAAAAGCAACCCTCACATCCCAGTTTCTCCCTCTGTTCATTACAGGTCCTGGTGAGCAGCTCCTACCCTCTAAGATACCTGTGTGCCTTGCAAATATTTCTTCTTCTTGAAGTTTCTGTTTCTCACCTTACCCAATAGCACCATATAAGCCCATATTTTATGGCCCACAGATCATATATGTCATGCTTTCCTGGCTACAGAGCTGTCATCCATCACAGCAGTCATAAGTGAAAATCAGACACCCTGTTTTCAGGATAGACAGGAGTTGCCTCATGTCCCAGACCCTGCCAGTGAAGCCAGCAAACCTGTGTGGAGGAGAGAAATGAGTTATGGCAAAATAGCTCTGCCCACAGTATCTCTTAATGTGTGCTGCTGTGGGAGCTTACACCTACCACCCACCACCAGCTTTCTCAGCCCACCCATCCCTGTGGTGAGCACACACACTATTGTGGCTTAAGCCCAGCCAGCAACCCAGAACCATGCAGCTGTTCGTTCACTCCTCCTCCTTCCTCCCCCCTCTCCCAGAGGGATGAGGAGAAGAGTTGGAAGAGTGCAACTCCCAGGGGTTGAGATAAGAGCAGTCCAGTAACTAAGGTATAACACAAACCACTGCTGCTACCACCAATGATGATAAGGGAAATAACAAGGGAAGAGAACACAACCACGCACCACCTGCCAACCGATACCCAGCCCAACTGAGCAGTGATCTAGCTCTTCCAGGTAACTGCCCCTAGTTCTACATCCTGGGCATGACGTGCTGTAGTATGGAATACCCCTCTGGCTAGCTTGGGTCAAGTGTCCTGTCTCTGCTTCCTCCTGGCTTCCCCTCCTCCCTGGCAGAGCATGAGACTCAGAAAGTCCTTGGTCAGAGTAAACATTACTGAGCAAGGACTGAAAACATCGGTGTTATCAGCGCTGTTCCCAGGCTGAAAGTCAAAACGACAGCACTGCACCAGCTACTAAGAAGGAGAAAAATGACTGCCACTGCTGAACCCAGGACACACACCAACAGAGTGCAGGCATCTCTCACCAAAACTTCCCTTTCAGCACTTCTTGTGAGCTAAGGGTACACACTTTCTCACTGCAACATGGCCTTGGTCACTGTAGAGTTAGCCAGGCCACCTTTACAGCCAAAATCTGCCTTTGCCAGGGGTGTGAAGCAAGCAGCACACTACCCGAAAGTGTTGCCTACCTCCCCTCCTCCCTAAGATGGTGGTACACTTAATGAGCTCCACGGTCTGTAAAGAAAGCAATCAAACAGCAGCTTCTGAGTAAGTTCCTTGTGGCACGAGTATATTGGCAGGTGTATGTGTTTTTTTAATCCTCTTGCCATAGTGAGAGGATAAAATTCCCAATACAAATGGCAACTCTGCAGCAAGTATCTGACATAATTACAGTAATTATATTGTCTCTGCACTCTCTTGTAAATTAGTGACAGTGTGTATTTAATGAGCTCTTTCCTCTTCAGCAGGTTGCTCCCAGCCACTCAGATTTGCAACTGCAATGCAGATCTATCTTAAAATAACACTAACACCTTTCTGGGGGGACACAGTGGGTCTCTTGGAGCAGGATCTGACTCCGTACACCCCTCCTGGTGCCACTGGAAAGCACAGGTGGGCTTCAGAGAAAGCCCCTGTACAGGTCTGATTTGCCATGGTGAGTAAAATGTTGTCAGCTCTGCCCAAGCGAGCTGGATGTGGTCAATGTGAGCACTGTCAGGATGCAACTTTCTTGTAGCCTTGTATCTCAGTCCACGGTGGTTTATATTGTACAGTCTAATTCCATGCCCTGTAGGAAAACCAAGGTTTTCCTTGTCTCTTCACAGCAATCAAATACTTTTGCAGCCCCTGGATGTCCAGAAAACAGTCAATCAGCTTTGCCCATGCAGAGGCACCTTTGGAGGCACAGCAGGACACATTATGGCAGTGCCTATGCTCTCTGTGCATGGAGTGTGCACCTGGCCTGGGCTGCTCAACACATCCCACACATGCTAGTCAACAGAGAGGTCATGCGGACATGACACATCTGGTCCATCTAAAATTCAGCATTCTTCCACTGGGAGCCTGTTACATTTTCAGTCCAGGAGCAGAGTTTATTGGAAGGTGTTCATGCCATAGCAGGGGGGTTGGAACTAGATGATCTTTAAGGTCCCTTCCAACCCAAACCATTCTGTGATTTATCATGTTTGTCACTGGGAGCACATGATGAAGCCATCTCCCACCTGGCAGGAAAGCCACCACAAACTCATGCACTAAAACATTTGCACATGATCTTCACTGCAAACTCAGAAGTCCTGTGCCTCCCTGGCCAAGACCCTTGGCTGTGTTCCTTGCTTCAGCCCCATAAACCATCCCACTGACACGCAGGGACTTTATAAACCAGCTCTAAAACCAGAAAATGTGTGGACACAAGAGGACAAAACCACTCCTTTGTACCCACTGCCCTCCCACATGAGGCTTCCCCCAGCCTTTCCCAATAGAAGGCTTAGCACCAGCTTGGCAAAGACATGCTGGGTACCCCAAGGGGCCTGATTAAACCGCAGGCCTAAGTATGGATGAGCAGACCCATGACCAAATACAGTTAAAATCAGCACAGAGTGTCCATTCTATCTGCTTCCTTGTTGCCAGCCCACACTGTGTGTGTGTTATACATCTGCCCCTCCGCACTCCCCGCTGCCTGCTGGGCAAGCAAAAAGGCAGCAGAGCTGCAGAACAGCTGGGAAGTATGACCTTTGCTGTGCAGTCCCCTTGTGTTTGCCCATAGACGCAGAAGATCTTGCCTTCTGCCTACCACGCATCCCAGGGTGCCACCATTAGCCCTCACTCTAGCGCTGTAAGGGTAGGACAGAGGTGAAAAGCTTAGGGGACTCAGCCAGCTGTTCCTGAAAAACAGGAATGTCTAAAAAAAATTGCAGAAACAGAGAGAAAAATTATAATTTTAAAGCAATTTGCTTTAAGAAAAAGTGCCCCAACCCATCCTCTACCAAAGTAACAGCATGGGTCATCCCACTGATCATTGATCCTCAAAAGCACTGGTCCCGAGCTTCACCTGATGGGTGCCCCAGAGCCTTGCATTGTCTGGAGACTACTCCTTTTTATCACCTCACAGCTCCTCACCTGCCAGCGACTGCAACACCAGGGGAAACGAGAAATTGTCCTGTGCATGAAGACAAACAACTGGTGAAATCAGATCACTGCGTGGAAAGCCTGTGGATGGGACATAGTTGTGTGGAAAGCCTGTGGGTGGGACATAGTTGTGTGGAAAGCCTGTGGATGGGACATAGTTGTGTGGAAAGCCTGTGGATGGGCTGTAGTTGCCTGCAAAGCCTGGGTGCTTCTAGCTCGAGACAAGGAGAGGAATTAATCTGCCTCCTCCTGTGTCTGTGCCTGTTTGAGACATGAGACATGAGAGCAGGATGCTTTGAGCTTCACCACTTCTTCTTTTGTCGTGATGCTCAAATGATTTCCCACTGAAAACCAACACGCTTGCTGTTGGCAAGTAGAGGAAATTCAATACAACACATCGGTGCTATCCAATTTCCCATCCCTGTACACTATTGTTTAATTTCACCACCTACTAATTTGTTTTTTTCACACACAGATGCTTTTAAATAAAATATAGTCCACGGAAGAATATTTAGCCAGAGAAAGGTTGTCATCAGCTTTGACAGGTATCAGACAGTTTATGTGCTTGAAAATATGGTGAGGGAGGAGGAAATGAAATGGAATAATTTCTTTCCCGTGAACTTAGGGCACCAAAAAAATTTATGGCAAAACTATCGCATGAGAATGAAAAACTTCAGAGAAAACACTGCTCCTGAGCTATTGTACTAAAATAACATGAAAGTCAAAGTAAAAGATCTGATTCATTAGATGTCTTCTGTGCTGTTCCTCCAGCCCTTTTACTGGACCTGGCTCACAGTGCTGAGAAGAACCAGTAACAGGCCAGCACCTGGCTCTGCAGGCAGATGGTCCCGGTAAAGACAAGAAAAGCCCATAATTATGCAGAAATGCAGACACTGTCCTCCATCCAGTGAGTCAGCTCAAGTTTAACAAGAGCACATGGTCACAAGTCTTATGAGGAACAGCTGAGGAAACTGGGGTTGTTTAGTCTGGGGAAGAGAAGGCTCAGGGAGAACCTTATTGCTTTCTACAGCTACCTGAAAGGAGGATGAAATGAGGAGGTAGCTGATCTCTTCTCCCAGGTAACAAGTGATAGGACAAGAGGCAACGCCCTCAAGCTGCACCAGGGTAGGTTTAGACTGAATACTAGGAAAAATGTCTTACACAGAGGATGGTCAGGCATTGGAACAGGCTGCGCAGGGCAGTGGTGGAATCACTGTCCCTAGAAGTGTTCAAAAACTGTGTAGATGAGGCCCTCAGTGACATGGTTTAGTGGTGGACTTGGCAGTCCTGGGGTAAAGGTTGGACTTGATGATCTTAAAGGTATTTTCCAACCTAGCTGAGTCCATGATTCTATGTGTCAGGACTAGCACTTATATTTCTTTTTTTTTGGCTATGTGTAGCTGTTCTAACTACCTTATAGGCATTTATGCACATTACACAGCAGTTTACAACCTAAGACAGTATGCAAATACAGTTAGGAAATCTTAACATGTTTTCCAGTTCCTTTCAGGATGTTAAATAAAGTCAAATCCAATATTTTTCCACTCCTTTGGCACCTCTTTGAAGCAGGACAGTGTGATCAGTCCTCTAATTCAATAGTTTCACAGTTCATATTACATTCACAGAAGAGAAATCCAGGCTGGAGAGAAGGTCAGGAAATTGTCCAAGGAGCAGCCTGCCCCAAGGCAGGATTCACCTCTGGCCTAGCACATTGTCATCAGATATGTGCCTGTTTGCCATGTGCTTCTGAAGAGCCTCCTTTTCAGTCTCTTTCAGTGCTCCACAATCTTTCCTGTTACAGGGTTCGTCCCTAGTGACTAATCTAAATCTTCTTTGATTCAGTAAGCCTATTATTTCTTGTTCTAGCCACCATGAACATAAGAGACACTGGAAAGATGAAAGGAAAGGAATCAATTGTTCTCTTTGTGTTTGGAGACTGAACTTCGAGTATTCTGTAGGCAAACCTACTCAAACTCCTTCTGTTTATATTTCTCATTTTCATGTACTTACATGCTCAGGTTTTCTAGATTTCTGTTAAATCTCATTGCTCTTCTATGAACTGTTGCCAGTTTTTTCCAACAAGCATGACATACAGAACTAGACCTGAAACTCCAGCTGATGCCTCTCCAGATCTGAACAAAAAGAGGTATTTCATGTCATGTGGATGATATAGGCTTTGAAGATCTCACTCATTGTTTCTTTTCATTTTATAGCATCACTATCTGGTTAGAACGGGTCACAAAATGAATGCCAGCCAACTATTGGACCTTTTTAATTCCTTCCTTTCCTGTTTGCAAAGTTTGTCAGTTCTGTCCAATTTCTCAAGACAGATTTTGAATCCTAAATCAACAATTAGGATGATCTACTTGCAGTCTCACCTACCTCAACATACAATACAGCCCTATTTGTTTTTCCTTGCTATACTCCTACCTGAAATATATCACCAAGCAGTCACAAAATCTCTCTTGTACATGTATCCTGCATTCCAACAATCACTGCTTCTGCCTTCTTTTTTTGCTGCTGCTTTCTTTTTTGCTATACCCCTCCAAAAACAGAAAAGCAAAGACACAATGTTATTTTCTTATTTGTTTCGGGTTTTTAAATAACAGTATTTTTACTGTGAGCGCTGGTAAAAAGGCATAAAACAGTAAAATAGTAGACCATCTTCCCCACAGGGACATGCATAGGCACCTATGGCATATTTGAAAAATGTGTGTGCTGTGAAAGTAATCTCTACACATACAAAGAGATTTTACAGTTTAAAAACTGATTTGTAATTATATTTAAACAGTGCTGTTGAAGTTTGCTAAGGAGACCTCAAATATACCATGAGGAAGAGAGAATAGGAAGACCTTCCAAATGCTCCAAGCACAGTTCTTTTCCTCTCTGACTTGTTTTTCACTTTTACATTAGGAAGAGCACAATTTGAACCCATGCTGGAAACAGCTCTATCTTTAAATCAATGAAAATCAGTGTTTATTTCACAATATTTAGCATATTAATTCCTCTGTTTTCATTTTTTTAGATTAAACTATACAAATCTGGTCTGCTTAATTCAGAGTCCCACAGCTGAGCAAAGCAGCAGCCTGGGACTAGATTCAGTGCACCAAAGCCATTGATTCCTACTGTCCTAACTCTAAAAAGTGTTAAGGGATGAATTTGACATTCACAGTGATGAAGTTACTGCAAGCTTTGGTAAATATGATAAAGTGAAAACAGGGCTGTTCAGCACCTGTATTTCGTATTAAACTAGAGTAAATAGGGAAATTAAAACTAATTCAAAACATGAATACAAATTTACATTAAAATTGAAGCTATTACAGATCTTCTTAAAGTCCTTCTGTCATCAGAAAAGGTTATTTATATGATAGCGACTAGAAGTCCCACATTTGAAGGCCCTTTTTTCCACCCTTACCATTTAAACATTTGTCTCCCTTTTAAGCAAGCTGGAGTTAACTTACGCAATAAACTCACTCCATTCAACCATGCTTGGGAGACATGGTTTAGTGGGAGGTGTCCCACCCAATGCCAGGAGGGTTGGAACTAGACAGTCATAGAATTATAGAATAGTTAGGGTTGGAAAGGACCTTAAGATCATCTAGTTCCAAACCCCCTGCCATAAGCAGGATCACCTCACACTAAACCATGTCACCCAAGGCTTCATCCAACCTGGACTTGAACACTACCAGGTATGGAGCACACACAACCTCCCTGGGCAACCCATTCCAGTGCCTCACCACCCTAACAGGAAAGAATTTCTTCCTCAGATCCAATCTAAACCTCTCCTGTTTAAGTTTGAACCTGTTACCCCTTGTCCTGTCACTACAGTCCCTAATGAAGAGTCCCTCCCCACCATCCCTATAGGCCCCCTTCAGATACTGGAAGGTTGCTAGGAGGTCTCCACGCAGCCTTCTTTTCCCCAGGCTGAACAGACCCAACTCTCTCAGCCTGTCTTCATATNCCCAGGCTGAACAGACCCAACTCTCTCAGCCTGTCTTCATATGGGAGATGCTCCAGTCCCCTGATCATCCTCGTGGCCCTCTTCTGGACTTGTTCCAACAGTTCCATGTCCTCCTTATGTTGAGGACACCACAACTGCACACAATACTCCAGGTGAGGTTCACGAAAGCAGAGTAGAGAGGCAGGATCACCTCCTTCGACCTGCTGGTCACGCTCCTTTTGATGCAGCCCAGGATACAGTTGGCTTTCTGGGCTGCAAGCACACACTGCAGTTGGCTCATGTTCATTTTCTCATCGACCACCACCCCCAAGTCCTTCTCCGCAGGGCTGCTCTGAATCTCCTCTTTGCTCAACCTGGAGCTGTGCCTGGGATTGCTCCGACCCAGGTGTAGAACCTTGCACTTGGCATGGTTGAATTTCATGAGGTTGGCATCAGCCCACCTCACAAGCGTGTCA
>NDXB01009632.1:0-31710 GCA_002631895.1 Agapornis roseicollis
CCAGGTGAGGTCTCACAAGAGCAGAGTAGAAGGACAGGATCACCTCCTTCGACCTGCTGGTCATGCTCCTTTTAACTCAGCCCAGGATACGGTTGCTTACTGGGCTGCAAGAGCACATTGCAGTCAGCTCATGTTCATGTTCTCATCAACCACCACCCCCAAGTCCTTCTCGGCAGGGCTGCTATGAATCTCCTCTTTGCCCAACCTGTAGCTGTGCCTGGGATTGCTCTTACCCACATGTAGGACCTTGCACTTGGCATGGTTAAACTTCATGAGGTTGGCATCAGCCCACCTCACAAGCATGTCAAGCTCCCTCTGGATGGCATTCCTTCCCTCCAGCGTATCCACTGTGCCACACAGCTTGGTGTCAGTGGCAAATTTGCTGAGGGCACATTCAATCCCATTGTCTATGTCAGCGACAAAGATGTTGAACAAGACTGGTCCCAACACCGATCCCTGAGGGACACCACTCTTACCCTATCCTCTCTAATAATATATATGCTGAATAGGAATATGAATGTCTTAATACAAAGGTGAAATACACTTTGGCTTTGCCTCTTCTTAAAAACAGCCTCTTCCAGGGACATTCTTAATAATATCCCAGAGCTCAACCTGCGCCACTGGTTCTTTGTTGTGAATACCAACTCAGATGCTAACTGATGCAGTAGGAGGAAAAATTTCTCACCATTTAAAATAACCAATTGTTAACTTACTTAGTTTCTCTCACTTCCAAGTCTGAGCTACATTGTAATTTATTTCAAGAAATTAAAGATGTCGTTAAATAGTAACTGAAAGAATTCACATTTCACCTTTCCTTAAACTTAATTGTTCTAGCAGTTTTGAAAGCTCCGATGTTATTCCAGTCTATATAATTCAACAGATATAATTTGGCAACTATCTCATGTAATAGCTTCCTAGTTTGAATAGGTTGAAATGATACCCGAGGCTCTACAACTTTGCTACAAACAGCGCGTTTTCCCAAGAACATGCATCTTCTTTACAAACGTGACAGTCATACATACTAGCCTTTGTATTTTCTTTCTCTTCTGAGTGACCAAATGTCAGTCACTGAATACGGAAACCACTGAAATGAAAACATATTGTACTGTGCTGTGGCAATTTATCTGAGGCAACCAAAAAGGCTTTTCTACCCAAGTCATTAGAAACAGCTCAGTGATCAGAAATCAAGATCTCTGTTCCCAGACTCCTGCTTAGCCCATCAGCCAGTGTGCTTCCATGTCTTTATTTTGACAACTCAGAAGAGTGGCTTGAAACTGAAGATGGACACATATGATCTCAGCTACATATCCATTCTTTTGATTGTTCCATAGTATCTCCTAAGAAAGCTTGATGGGAGACACCATATGCAAATGCATGCCTTACTTATGCCACAGCAGTAACATCATCCAGTGGCTTTTATGGCCACTTGACTGGGAGATGCTGAGTCTCTGGTAGGAAGGATTATAGCATAGACCCTTTGAGTTTTGCAGCTAAAGAAGGACATACACTCTCAAAAGCCCACAGCTTTGATCCCTTCCCTGGCAAGCATATCAAACTGATTCAAGGATATCTATCTTACTCAGAAAACTTGCTTGGCATTCTTCTAGTAGAAAAATCAAAGCTTTGTGATGTAGGTGTTAGTGGGAGATAAGAATTTTCATCAGACAGTCGTGGTACTTTCTTAATGTTTAAAAAGAGGCATAAATTCTTCTGTCAAAGTTTTGAGTTGAGTACTACTTTTGATCAACAATTTAGACAAAACCATCTCATCCTTTCTTACTTCAACACACCACAACTTTTGAAGGTAGAACTTTTCAAAAAAAAAAGCAGTTAAAATACTTGTACTGTTTAGTGTCCTTAGAAGAGATTGGGAAATATCTATAAATCAAAAAGCAATTGATCAAGAGCATTGCTCCACTGTACAAAATAATATGCAAATCAGCATAAGACCTAGAAGTCATGCCCATAATGTCTTCCCTGCTTTCCCAGAGCCAAAACACATGAACTGCATCAGTACATCAGTATCCTTATTAACATTTATCTTAAGACAAATCATAGACACACAAAGTGAATCCAATTTGCTAATGAAGCCTACACAGAGAAAGATGGACTGGCAACCCTACACCCTGCAACTTCTGGCACAAATGTCTAGTCAAGAGGAAAACATGCAGGATGTACACCTGGGACACCCCAGATGTAATAAACAGGTAGGATACAATTCTGAACCTACCTGAACACACAGTTCTAGAATCCCACACATTTCCTTTCCTCCTTCATGCAAGGCCTGGCCTTCAGATGCCAGAAATTAATTACCTACCAAACTGCAGAAGTTCAAAGCAAATAAGGCAAAGAGGAAAAAGCAGATGCCTAAATCACATTTGTCCTCCAAAGGCCAGAGTGAACTCTTGGAGCAGCAAGTAGTCCTATCTAATAATACCGTGTGATACTATTGCCTTGAGATTTGACTTCACAGTAACTCACAGGTTTTGCTCACATTGCTTAACAGACCTTTTCACCTGCTTTGAGACTTGCTCTGAACTCTTCTGCAATGCCACAGGCCAATGTCATTGATCTGACCAGCCGTTCTCGGCTCAGATACATTTCTTAACTGCACTCTATCTACTAGCTCACTGTCTTTAAGAGGTATGATCCCGTTACCTCCTTTTCTTCCTCCCTTTTTGTACTGCCTCTGTAGCTAATATGGATGTATGGTAAACCACATCACCCTGCTAATACAGAGCAACCTACTAAGGTTATTTTTCTGTCCTTTAGCAAACCACACCATCAGACCAACTCCAGAACTGACAATGAAAGCAGGGAGGAAATACAGGCAATGATTTTGTCTAGTTGGAGGTCAGGGAAGGATAATCTCCTTCCTTCCTCCAAGCAGCAGCAAACTATTAGATCAACTTAGCCATTCATGCATTTCCAAACAGGTGTGATAATGTAAGTCAGCTTTACTGCAGCCTGAATTACCAGTCTGTCCATCACATGGATGCTGGCTCTACACTGACCCAACAAAGGTGACCTGGAGGGAATAAAAAGCACAATGCACATCCTGGTAGTTTGCTCTGCATATATGACAGAGGTGGCCTATAAAGAGACTCTGAGACTGCATCATACGGAAGGAAGGCGAAAGGTGGAACTGCAGCAGTGTTGCCCTGAGTTAGTGTAAGCTGTTGTATAACTACTTATTTAGCAGCTTAAAGTGATTAGAAAATAAAGACTTGAATGAATTGGATTCTGTCAGGCTGGATGCATACACAGAAATGGCATAGACAATCTCAATGCACACTTAGGCTTGATGTTCAATGTTATCTAACTTACAGAATTAAGGAAAAGCTACACTGTGATTTCTAGATGAGACACAATGCTTTCAGTTGAAGCCTTTATTTCAAAGAAAACTATGTCATCCAACGCTATTTCACAAGCCAGAAGCCCATAAATTTTAAATGGCTATGAGATATTATTGCCAGAGACATAAAGTTAATGACTGAAAAATTAGATAACCCAAAGGAAATAGCTACAGCAATAAATCAAAAATCTGAAAATCCAACAAAATGATGAGAGGGTCAGGAGAAGTTCTTCAGCCTGGAGTACATGGGGTAGCACTAGGCTTCCCGAGGAAGGTAGCTATTAAACCTAGGGCACAGACCATGAGACTTAAACTCTTGTTGTGACCATGTAAGGCAAACCAACCTGAAGACTTGCTAGGACCTCAAAAGCTAGTGCCTTCTCCCAGTTTGCTGATATCCTCATGACCTGACAAGTTTAAGCAAGACCCTTGATTTGAGGAACAGTGCCAATTGCTCTCCATAATACAGCTGCCACATCCCAATGGCTATTTCTCACCTCTACTGCATAAAGATAGTATACCTTGCCTCCAACTGAAGGTGGCCAAACACCCCCAGACTTCATAATTTAAGACTTCCACTGATAATACTCTAATGTAGATGGAGAAGGTACAACCATTTTCAAATTTATACACCTGAGTAGAATGTATCTTTATCACAGGTTACTGGTACTTGCAAAACGAAGGCAAATATACTTGCATTTGTTTCTATCACAACACTAACAGATGCTGTAAGAAGACAAAACAAACAAAACATATGGAAAAGCTTGGAAGCTGGTCCCTAGAAGAATGACAGAACTGTAGAGTCATGTATATCTTGGAGCATGTCAGCAGCCACTACTGTTGTAACAATAGCTCTCAGTACTTCCTCTGGGGAGAAGTAAACAAGGTGATGTAAGTGTACTTACACAGATGAGGAAAATGACTTTTCATACCATAGGCTAGGAGTGCCCAAATACAACATGAAAGGCTTAGAATACTACAGACAAAATATAACATTTTTTTTAGTTGGCATGATAGCATCAAGAGGTAAATGTACTAGTTTTCATTAGTATTCTCTGTAGACATTCAATCTTAGCACAATGCAGTTCAAGGAAAGCCACAGCACCACAAAACCAACACTATGAACTCTCAGTTATTTTTATACCAGGATTCCAAGTTTGTGATCCAGACAGTGCCATTTCCAAGGAACAGTTAATTCTGGCTATGCAATAGTGCAGCTCCAAAGTCTACTTTCTGTAACGTTTTGACTCCTGTTTAAAACAAATATGCATGCACTTTGACTGGAATAGGTCAGAAAAGGTATTTTTGTTTCTCTTTCCTAAGCACAAAAGAATGAGAATTGCCTGCAGTATGTTGTGATGCAGGAATCCACTACAATGCCTTTCCTTCAAGAAAATGTGGCCAATTAATCTGATTGTAGAGGTCAGAATGATGTTACTGACTTCACAAGAAAATACTGATCTTTAGGGATGATGTGAATGCTCTGTGTGCCATCCTGTGTGCATTTAAGTGTAAACTAAGATGAACAGTTACAATTTGGATTAAGTTTAGATGAACTTCTTTCCTTCCTTGTACATATAGTTGAGCTGTAACTTCTTCAAATTTGGGATTTCCTGTATGAGGGAAGTTTGGATATTTTTGCTTCATCGGTGAACTGGGTTTCAAATGCAAAGAGTCACTTTGCATTTAAAATTACAATGCAAATCTACTGTAATAGCTACTGATGCACATTTAGTTAGGTCTGACTGCTGTCTGCAGCTATTGCAGTGGAAAAAGCAGCGTATTAATAAAGCACTTCCAGAGTAGATTCAAGTTTGCGCATGCGATCTGATTACTTCTTGAAGTACATTTCATGTAAGAAGTTCATATTTTAGCATGGTAATATCACACTTAACATTCATGACAGGGAGGATGACAAATACCAAGTCATTAAGGACTTAAATGTGCCAAACCAGATAACACGCACCACAGAACATCTATAGGAAATGCTGGAAAGCTCCAGGAC
Source organism: Agapornis roseicollis (assembly GCA_002631895.1). Classification (NCBI taxonomy): domain Eukaryota; kingdom Metazoa; phylum Chordata; class Aves; order Psittaciformes; family Psittacidae; genus Agapornis; species Agapornis roseicollis. Next base: position 5,361 of record NDXB01009632.1, read on the forward strand.
TAACTTATATTCATTTTGAAATCATGAAAAACTAGGGAAAAACATTTACCTCTTGATTATTTCCATAAGGAAAGTGGAGGGAAGCTTAATGTTTTGTTTTTATGAAAGGCAATAAATGGGACTTTTTAGGAAATCACAAGTCATTTGGCCTGGAAGTGCTGTTAAAGCAAGTCATGAAATGATGGAAGGTAATAAAAAAACCCACAAAAATAAAACAATTCAGCTAAATTATGTTATTTGCCACAATTCCAAGGCAGGTTATTTAATAGCACCACTAATTAACTGACCCAAGAAGTTTTCCGAAGTTCTGAAACAAATATCCATATCCTAGAAGTTCATGTATTTATTTATCACGACTTTCACTTTTGACAATGGCTAATCAATATAGGTGGTTTTCAACTAATTCTCCCTTAGATCTCTTGTGGAATTCCAGACCTATATTAAGAACTTAGACAAAAAATTTAAGAGTTGGTAGCTAACAGTTAAATTATTTATCAGCTGCACCTTTGACTTATTTCCCTTTCCTTTCCCATCTCTCATCTTACTGCATGACACTTAACTGCTCTTTAAAAACCAACAGCACTCATTCTAACTGAGACAATGGATAGGTAAAAGCATTGTGTAAAGATCTGTACTGTACAATCTAAAGATCTACTGTACATTTCAAGTTCTACTTTTCTAATTAACAGTTAAAGTTGACTTTCTTTCTCTTCTTCCTCCCCTTAAAAAGTAAGGACAGAAAATCAAACACATTTTCTTATCAAAGATTCACAATACACTGAACTGGACTTTTGCAGTTAGCACAATTTGTCACAGTTAAGGAGAACAGCTGGGTATTTTCAGTAATACTTCATATGTCTCCTGATTTTACAACAACACTATATTCCCAAATACATCTTTGTACATTTGTCTTACATCTACCAGCTCTTTATCTGGAAAGTATATTTTTACAGTTTGGGTAGATTATTATTCATATTTAAATTATTACTCATATTTAAGCATCCACTTTTGCCCTTACTTATAGATGCTGCCAACCATAAAGACTTTTCCTACAGACACTACATAGTAAAATGTTAATGAATACACACCATACTGTGTGTACGGATATGGTCCATCTGGATATGGTCAATCTGATTTGTCTTCTCCACACTTGTGCAGCTCCTGTGGTATTGCTCAGAATGAATGGCTGATCACCCCCCTACTACTATACCAAAGTCTCCACTTCATGACAGTTAAAATCAGGAGTGCATATCACATCTTTTCTGGGGATGTGGAGTTGAGGGGAAGAAGGGTTTGCATATTTGCTTTTATTTTCCCCTCATTGTTTACTGCCATGTGCTGTGGGGAAACAAGTTCTCTTCTAGCTCTTATAAATATTTTACTTAGCTCCATGGGTTATTTAAATCTATTGGACAATGACAAACATCAGCATAATGTGCCTCTGAGTATATCTTAAGGATAATTTTGAAAAAAGTCTCACATGATGCTAAGCCTCTTTTTTAAATAAAAGCTACAGAAAATTACTACTCCTATACAAAACTATTCCATTACCATTTTATCCTTTCCTCCTACACAAGACTATACCTCAGTACTTTTAATTTCAGCACAAGAATTAAGAAGAAGTTATAAAGGTTCACCAGAATGACTATAGTTCTTTCAGGATGATGAATGCTGTCTTCAGTCCTGATATAAAGAGTATATACTAGTACCTTCAATCTTTGGACAATTCTGCTAGTTCATTCTTGACGGCTGAGATTATCATTTGCTGTAAATACTGTTCCAGAGCTAGTGCTCCCTATATGAGAGACTGAATTTCCTTTATTCATTGCAGGGAGGCATTTCTTATGAGCTGTTTTTCAGTAAAATAAGATGACTCCTTTTACTCCCTGCTCCCAGCCTTTGAAGAAAAATCCTCTATCCAGCCCATGCAGCAATTGCACCACCTGATGGAGGGATCAGTGGAATCCCAATTATCCTGCAGATTTTTCCCAGCAGCAGGTCAGAATTTACCTCCAGTTATTAGCCTGGCTAAATATGGCTTCAGAACATTTTTGAGCTAACCTCAATTTAAGAATAGAGGTGTATGAACAGAATAGCTTGTAGTTAATACTGCTTATATCCTTGATGTCCTGTTTGTCATGAATTTGAAGTACAGAACATTTGTTCTGCCAAATGAAACAAAGCAGTATGGAAGCTCTGTGTACTAAGGCACGCCCAATACAACACAATACCTCAGCCTGCATTTAAAATGTAAAAGTCAAGAACACACATTCTATATCCTAATTTGTTAATAAATGGTTCATGTGATTTTAAGCCATTTTTCCATGTCTGTGTGTAAATACCACATCACAGCACCACTCCATATATCTATACAGCATTTATTTGCTCTTTCCTGGTGCAAACCAAGTCTGGTTCAGTCTGGACAAAGATTGAAAACCATATAACTGAAGCCACAGCAGACAATGTTCCTGACTAACTGGTTACTGCTGTTCAAAAAGCATTAGCATTTTGAAGTACTATGGACCTAAGCATAACATGCTTACCTATTCCCACAATAAATTAAGAAATATTTAGTGAGGTCTTCAGACTGCAACTTTATCACAAACTAAGAATTAAATCAACTATACAATGTCAGCAGTACTGCAAGCAACCTCCTGAATTTGAAGCAACTTCCATTAAAATCATAGAGTGAAGAGGGAGAATAAAACTTCCTCTTTCTACAAGAGCAAAGACCTTAATCAAAAAACAACAGTACCACAGCCAGAACATGACAAGACAGCCAAAATTGAAAGAATCAATAAAAAGAAGATTTATTTACATCAGAAACTTTTCTTACTTGGCCCAAGTAATTTAGGAACCTTCTGTAACTTCTCAGTGGCCATTCAGATTCGTCCACTGTCAGACACTGCAGCTGTCAAAGACTGGGAGCAAGGAGTCAATTCCTTCTTTCTACCTAAATCTGTTTGTTCTGCTGGCAACCTGCAAGTGCCTTTCAGGAGGAAAAGGAATTGAACAGGACCTTGAGCACTTGGCTAAATATCATATAAAGGAAAAACAAACAAACAAACAAAAAACCAAACACTGCTATTTTTAAAGACTTCTCTAAAAAACAATAAGCAAACAAAAATTGTTTGGCTAATGAGGATCAAAAACGCATGTGTAGCAGGAATAGGGGCAAGGCAATGGGGTGACTGGTGAACACATTTCTCAATAGGAACCCGCTAAGAACATGTCCCATAGGATTCAGAATTTTTAGACAAACAGACAGGAGAAGCCAATGACACATTCTAAGGCTATAAAATGTCACCTTTTCCTGAGAAGATGGAGCATCATGCTAAAATACTACAAACCAAAAAAAAAAGTGAACTTCAGAAAGTATAACAAACATTATCCCACTGATCTTTGCCTGTTTCACTTCTGCTGGAGTGAATATGGCCTATGAGACAAACCAAACACCTTGAGGAGCTGGATAAAAGAAGAGGGCCAGGCAAGCCTGTTGTCACTCTTTGTCGTTCCCAAACTGTGTCAGAGCACTCTGCCGAACTTCTTTTCTTATTCTTCCTACACCTGCTCCAACAAATGCTGCCTAGATGCAGGGATATGATCCTTCCCAGAGGATAGTGAAATATCTCCAGTGAGAGCTCCAACTACTTGGTACTGTGGACAGACTCAAAACCTAACAGTCTCATCAGGCTTCAAAATTCATTTAGAGCTTAGCTTATGATTCCCTTTCCTTTGAAAGGAATCTAATTACATATGCAAACACTGTTTTAAGAACTGTACCAACACAAACTAAATTGAAATAATCAGAGAATCCCCTTCAAAACTGCACTACTGCTCTGAACTTAATTCCTAATGCAGACAGAAGTCAAAGGCAGAACTGAAGTAGCTACACTGAGGAGACACAAGTGCTTTTACCTCCATCCAGAGGACAGAGAAGCCAACCCAACTTCAACTTTTTTCTACTTATAAAACTTTTGATTTTACAAAAATCTTTAAACCAGCCACCCAAATAATAAATTCAGTGCAATACAGTGAATTATGCAAGTTTACTGTGCATTAGGTACAACACAAATATAATATAGCATATGAGGCTGCTAGTATATAACAAATTGTGAAATTTGTATATAAGAAATTTTGAAAGCAACTTGAACATTCTTCCCTATTCTATTTAAATATGTAAATCAAAGTAGCAAGTAAAAGGGTATTATTGTTCAATTCAGGAGGAAAAAGAAATAAACAACATAGACTGTGCCTTGCAAAACAGACTTTAGCAAGTCAAAGTTTATCTTACGAGGCCAGTAGAAATACTGTAAACTGACAGGTGTTCAAAGCTCAGCCTGGTTCTTTGAGACTGATTCATCAGTCAGTCTATCATATACCTAAATTGAACAAGTCCAAATACTGGCTCATCAGCTTAGTAAGCAGAGTTACTCTTCTGCTGCTTACAAATCCTTTCTAAAGACATTTTCTTCTTAGGCAGAGCTAAAACACCTCTATTTGGTCTATTTCAGTGTTCATTCCCTGTTTGCTAAAAATGCCAAGCTCTCTGCTTCCCTGCCTAGAGCAAAGCTGTGAATCACATTAAGAATTATTAGGCTGAATTGGTTTAGGTTTCACTGATAGGACTTTTTATTTGTAGGTTCCAGCAGTGTTAATCACACAGCAATGAAACTGCTGAGCAATTTTTCTGTAAACAGATTTGCTTCTAATGAAACTTATATGCTGCAAAAACATCAAGTAGACCTAGATGGTCTTGATCCCCAAAAAATACACTTTGGTATCTGAGCCTGATAAAGCTCAATACCATATGTGACAGTGCTGATGTTAACTATCTGCTATATAATCCTAGTGAGAAACAGTCTCTGACCTATTTAATGATTTTATTTCTTTTACATTTAGCCTGAAAGTAAAAACCAGTGTCTAAATTCAAGCAACTTGATGAAGAAGGGAGGGATTACAGGAACAGAAAGGAAATGTGGGATGGATGTTAAATGCATTTTAAGCTAAAATCCAGACAGCCTTAAAATAATTTATTTTATTACCTGGAGATATCAGGCATCCCAGATATATGTGGCTCTCTAGTCGTTTGCTCAGCCTTTCTACCAATAACCTATCTGTCTAAGGAATTTCTAGACCCCTACTGTACCTAGCAGAGCAGAAACAATGCATTTTTTTTTGTAGTTATTTTTGTTTTGTAGTTATTTTTTACAAAGGAATACCCAAGCTGAAATCACATGGGTTTCTTTGTATGGGGGGGGTTTGTTTAATAGTCACTCAGAAAAAAAGGCATGACATTTTATGCTCTAAATACACTTCCCTGGAAAATGAGAATTGCCATGTAAGATTGTAATGTGAGCAATGATGGAGCAACTAGAGAAACTGGAAACATAATAAATCATTTTGATTAATGGAAATCATGCATGTTATAGACTTCAGAGAAAACACAAAAATAAACCTCCTCTGTATTTCTATTTGTGACTAAACCCAGCAAGATAAAAAATTATAACTTAACAAAGGTCATCCATCATTCCTATGCACTGCTACTTTTTATCTAATGATAAAACAACAAAAAAACCTCTGAATATAAAATATAACATTTTTAAGCAGCCTTTTAGCCAAGCTGCATCCTTTAATGCTACTCACAGCAGACTGCACTGGAGAATCTCAAACCATTTTCCTTCCAAAAACACTTACAAGCTGCTTGTGCGCTAATAAAATATTGTGCATAATTATGAATGGAAGACAAATATGCTCTCAGACTTGCACAGTCTCTAAATTACCATTCTAATGTTCATTAATAGCTTTATACATATATATGAAAAGATGTATAAAATTAATGTCGCTATTGAAAATGAATAGCATCATTTTAGAAAATTAAACATGCTTAAAATTTTAAACTAGCAACAAACTGTTAAATCTTGACATTCAAAAGGCAGTTCCAAGTGACACTATGTAGTTCTGAAACTTAACCCCTGCTGCTCCTCCTCCCTGCAAAAGCCAGCAACAGCAAAGCTTGGCCTGTAAGTTTCTCAAAGTCCTGCTTCTTATGGAGCTATAACGAAAATAAGCCAGACCTCCTGAGCTTGGCTCTCCAATTCTTCTACAATACCATCATCAAAACCATTCATACTAAACATGACAATGCACTAACATCAAAAGGGCTTGATGCTAGCAGTAACTTCTCTAAATTTAGTCATGCTCTTCCTCATCTTTGGAACCAGCATGATAAGGATGAACAACTTTAACAAACCAATGCTCAGGTTAGCAATGGCAATTTCAATGTGTTCAGTTCTTGCTTGTCTCCACTGTTGAAGATTATCACAATCAAAAAGAAATCTACTGTCAGCTATAAAAAGATTAACTATAAATTAGAGTTAAAATGCTGTTCTTCTAGATCTTTTCTATTACCAGGTGGGCCTTTCATCTTTAAGCAGCATTTTAGAGAGGTTAGTGCTAATGCTCTTACTCTCAGCTTCTCATGCAGTTATGCAAAGGAACATCTTCTGAAGCCTGAACAAAATCAGGGCAGAATCTTTTCTCATACATGGACAAAAACAGTAGTCCCCTTTCTTAATGGAGATTTGAAACATGCCCAACATCCTCATTTATTAAGAAAACTCAGACTATACAGAGAGTACCATCTCAAAAAATGCCACAGAGGTAACAAATGCACTCAAAATATTTTCAAAGCAATTACTGGGATAACATATTAGTGCATTACAAGCATTAATGCAGTACTACACCATTAGAATCATAGAACCATAGAATCACAGAATAGTTAGGGTTGGAAAGGACCTCAAGATCATCTAGTTCCAGCCCCCCTGCCGTAAGAACACCGCCAGGGATGGAGCACTCACAACTTCCTTGGGCAACCCATTCCGGCATCTCACCACCCTAACAGGAAAGAATTTATTCCTTAGATCCAATCTAAACCTCCCCTGTTTAAGTTTGAACCCATTACTCCTTGTCCTGTCACTACAGTCCCTAATGAAGAGTCCCTCCCCAGCATCCCTATAGGCCCCCTTCAGATACTGGAAGGCTGCTATGAGGTCGCCACGCAGACTTCTCCAGGCTAAACAGCCCCAACTTTCCCAGCCTGTCTTCATATGAGAGATGCTCCAGTCCCCTGATCATCCTCGTGGCCTTCCTCTGGACTTGTTCCAACAGCTCCATGTCCTTTTTATGTTGAGGACACCAGAATTGCACACAATGCTCCAGGTGAGGTCTCACGAGAACAGAGTAGAAGGACAGGATCACCTCCTTCGACCTGCTGGTCACGCACCTTTTGATGCAGCCCAGGATACGGTTGCTTTCTGGGCTGCAAGTACACACTGCAGTTGACTCATGTTCATGTTCTCATCAACCACCACCCCCAAGTCCTTCTCGGCAGGGCTGCTATGAATCTCCTCTTTGCCCAACCTGTAGCTGTGCCTGGGATTGCTCTTACCCAGATGTAGGACCTTGCACTTGGCATGGTTAAACTTCATGAGGTTGGCATCAGCCCACCTCACAAGCATGTCAAGCTCCCTCTGGATGGCATTCCTTCCCTCCAGCGTATCCACCGAACCACACAGCTTGGTGTCATTGGCAAACTTGCTGAGGGCGCACTCAGTCCCACTGTCCATGTCATCAACAAAGATGTTAAACAAGACCAGTCCCAACACCGATCCCTGAGGGTTGGTACAGTGGTACAGTGACCACTGGTCACTGGTTTCCAGCTGGACACTGAGCCATTGACCACAACTCTTTGCATGCAGCCATCCAGCCAGTTCTTTATCCACAGAGTGCCCCACCTATCAAATTGATGTCTCTCCAATTTAGAGACAAGGATGTCGTGTGGGACAGTGTTGAACGCTTTGCACAAGTCCAGGTAGATGATGTCAACTTCTCTATCCCTGTCCATCAGTTCCGTAGCCCCATCATAGAAGGCCACCAAATTGGTCAGGCAGGATTTCCCCCCAGTGAAGCCGTGCTGGCTGCCACCAATCACCTTGTTGTTTTTCATGTGCCTTAGCATGCCTGCCAGGAGAATCTGCTCCAAGATTTTGCCAGGCACCATTAATAAAACATGTCACCATTCACGGTTTTAGACTACTGTGTTATACGAGTAACATATATACAAGTAAATCTACTAAATATAGGCATCTCAAGAGCCTATTTTCTTTCAGCAATATCAAATGCTTCAACATAAGAAATGATCATAAAGTGTTCACTGGATTTAATTAAGCAGTGAAATTTTTGTGATAAGTAGCACCATTATTACCCTAATTCATTACATTAAATGCATACTATTCATATTGCAGTGATCAGTGACAGAGTAACATTTAACCAGCATTTTATGTACTGATAATCCTAGATTGAACTCTGAGAGTAGAAAATCTAAAATGACTGTTCCAGAAAAATCTAGCCTAATCAGATATGAAGCAGATGAGACTGATTACTTTTGGTGAAAAAGAGCCCAAAGGAAAAGCTGAAGAAGCCTTTGGTCAATCTCAAACATTTGTTGCCCTTGATACAAAAAAGCTGTTCTAAAATTGAGCTTCACTGTTATAAGCAAGACAAACTGATGGGGTTTGTATTTTATGGAAAAGAGCTAATACAGGAAAGAGACTCCTACTTTGTCTCCAAAGCTAGCCTACAGTATTAATCATAATTCTTTCAGTCACTAAATTTTACCTCAGACAAAAAAGGAAAAAACCCCAAGTTCTAAATCCCTTTCACTGATGGCCTTTCTGTCCTGTACCAAGGGGTCTCTGATTTTTCCTGTGTTCCAAATTGGAAAAGCCTGAGGCTATACTGTGAGCAACACCTAACCAGCATACGTTAGCACTGCTGATGGAAGAAACAGTTCTGTATGTACCATCATCCATGGAAACAATATTGACAATACTAGGAAGAAAAAATACTGGTTTATATCTATAAGCACTGACAATGCAGGTTTTATGAAGAAATGAATTTTTGTCTTTTCCTTTTTTAACTACACTCATAGTATTTGCTGCTTGTTGAATACATCTTCCTGTAATGATGGTTGTAGTACCTTACGGAGATGGGCTACCTTATTTTGGAATTTCACATTGAGGAATTTTCCACGTCTGGAACCAGCTCTGGTCAGCTGGAGCTTTGCCACTGCTATTCAGCTTCTGAAAGAGGCACTTAGGCTCTGAGATCCCAAAGCTTGCACCTACTCAAGCAGACAGCAAGGAACCACATTTGTGAAAACTTCCAGGACTTTGTCTTTGCTGAAGCAAACTGGCAAATCCTTTCATCCTGTACCCATGGGGACTTCCAAGTGTCTTCCAAAACCCTTAACAAGTCTTCCCAAAATTTCCCTTCTCTGTACCCTTTTAAACATGGTCTGGCTTGCAACTTGTTGAGAGGTAGAAAGGCAGAATCACAGAGGCATAAAATTACTTAGGTTGGGAGGAAACCCTGCTTGAGTGGGAATGCCCACTCAAAGTGATCCAACTACATCAAGTTGCTTAAGGCTGCACCAAACCCATTTTCCTCAGCCTCTGTCCACATATCATGTGCTCCAGTCCTATGATCATGTTGGTAGGCCTTTGTAAGACTCCCTTATGTCAATTTCTTTCTTGTATTGGCAAGTCCAAACTGGCCATAGTACTCCAGATGCAGTATAGGAGTGTCAAACAGAAAACAAGACTCACATTCTTGCTAACACAGCCCAACATTAGATAAACCTTCTTGGCCTCTGACTCATGTTCAGCTTAACCACAGTGACCCCAAGCTCCTTTTCTGCAAATTTTCCAAGCCTTGGAAGTTATCACATCTTCATATGACTCGACTCTACTTCACAGTGCTAAACACACAAAATGCTACTTGAAGTCCAAACATTGAAAGCTAATGCAACTGTCACTCAGAACAGCAGTTAAATCAAAACTAACATGAAATGACTGAATATCGAGGGCAAGGCTGAAGCAATGAGAAGATCGGGCAGTCATCATTTTTCAGGTAAGGGCAGCGGGTGAGTGTCTTAACAATAAGACTCTCCTGCACACAATGCGAGAGCTATACTTACTGTAGGGAGCTGCACAGGGCAAACACTAACCCTGTACTTGTTCATGGGATAGGATACACCAATCTGTTGCACTAAAGAAACGCCCAACTTGAACTGAAAACCAGTATATAATAATTGCATATCGTTATTTCCAAGGAGCAATAAACATTATTTGCAAACACAGAAAGTATATGAAGTGTAGTCTGACTTGTTATGAGCAGCAAGAAAGCACAATCTTTCATTTCCACTTCAGCCTTCTGGTGCCAACTCATTTCTAGCAGTGCAATTAGTGAGGGGAAAAGAAATAGTTCCCGCCACTGGGATTTGTCATAAACAAGTGATATTCCCCTAACTCCTCCTCAAATGCTTAAGCACCTTGGAAAACTTCTTTCCAAGAGCTGTGTCCCTTCTCCCGGATCACACAGCGGGGGCAGAAACTATGGGGCTGGTCTGCGGTGGACGCTGAGCCGGGTGAACCCAGCCCGCGCCCCCTCTCCCTCACGGCGGAAGGTGACGCGCTGCCTGGCTCGGGGTGAGCCTCCACGGCCTGCGCTGCTGACCACAGGTGACAGAGAACAAGGTAAAGCTCGAACTGGGAAGCAACAGCTCCTGAGGCTGCCGAACCACGCCAATGGTGCCTCGGGAAGAACCGGACGCCGCAACTAGGGCGCGGGCGGCTCACTGAGGCGGCAGGCGCAGCTGCAGCTGTAACGGCAGCTCGGGGCCGGTTGGTCGCCTCACAGCTTCCCGCAGGACCGCTCCCCGAAACGAAAGGGAGGAGACAGACCCCTCTGGCTGGCGAGGGGGAGTCCGGGTCCTCTCCGCTATTCCCCTCCTCCTGTCCTGCGAGAGGTGCCCGCGAGTGCCGATTCCTCTGCTGGCGGCGGCCGGGATAGCGCGGAGCTGAGGGAGCGTTTTGGGGCATCTCCGTTTCTCCCGCTGGTGAGTGGTCGGTGCAGCGCGGCCCGATCCGGCCCCAGCGGTTTCCTCAGGCAGCCAACGGCGGGAGGACAGCGAGCCGCTGTTTTCTGTCAAGCCCCCAGAGCCTGGGGCAGCGCTTGCAGAGCACTGCCTCCTGTTTGCGCACCGAGCAAAGAGGAAGATGAGGAGAGTGTCCGGGCCGGCCACCTCGGCTGAGCAAAGGAAGGGGTTTGTCAGCTTTAGGGTCCTGTCAGGACAGGGGACTCTGAGGGCAGAGAGGAGAGCAGATGCACTTTATGGTCACCTATGTGTTATTTTGTGACAATAAAAGATTATAGCATGGGGTCTAATCTGTATCAGTAAGCTCCTGCGAACATCCAGGAGTTTTGTTGTAACTGATGTGTAAAGAAGAAATAACTTTATCCCAGGCGAAACCAGGACAAACTCCAAAATTGCTGTGATTGCACTGGCATGAACTCTTTCTATAGGGAAAGCGAATAATGTACGTGAGGGTTATCTGTAATCTTCATAAACAACAAAACATGTAGCTGAAATAGGTATCTTTAAATGTGGATTTCAGATACAGATTGAGAGGAAAAGAGTCTCTGGTGGCAGCATAGTGGGGAAAACGTCCAAGGGAAAAAGCATGTAATCTGCTTATTTTGCCTTTTTTTGTTAGAAGCTATGGTGTTTGCATCAAATACTGAACAAGTACTGCTTAGGTTATTTTAGCAAAATTTTCCTGGCTACAGAGCAGAAAGGAAACAAATGAAGGATTGCAGAGAGAGCGCTGCTAGGGAGTTGACTGAAATGCTGTGATGTTACTTGCAGTTGCAGAAAAAGTGTGTTAGCATGATCAGTTTGGTTCACTCCCATTCCCAAACCCTAATTTACTTTGTGTTGTTCACATTGGACACATAAGGGTTTCTTCACAGGCCTGGTTGTAACAGTATGGACTTAGACTGTATAGAATAGGAACAGAGAATAATTCAGACTGGAATGACCACAGGTCATCTCATCCAACATTCTCATAACCCCTTGACATGGAACACTGATGCCTTCTGATGCATTGACTACACCTTGCCCTTTCTGTCAGGCCTGATCTGTAAGTGGATTACAGAAATGTGTAATTACAGAAATGTGACCCTTTCTGTAAGTGAACTGATCTTTCCCAAAAACACACTCCATGGGGTCTAGTAAAGAGCTCAATCAACTTGTTTTGCAGTGTAGGTATGGTCTGGTTCAGAATGTGCTAGCTCCAAGGCCAAATGCCAACCTATTTTAGTTGTCTGAGGAGGCTGGGATCTCTACTTTTGTGCAATTTGCAAAAGCAGTGTGGGTATAGCATGTAATGGAACATCAGAAAACTGTAGAAAAAAAATAGGGAAAATTCTTCAATCTTTTTTCAGTGTGCTAAGATGATACCTTTCATACTGTGTACACTGCATTTCAAGAGGATGCGCTCCAAGTGGCACACATCCAGAAGAGAAAAATCAGATTATTTGGAAGTGTCTGGAAAAATGTGATCTATAAGAAAATACCAAATAAACTGGAAAATGGAAGACTGGATGAAACAGTAGTATCCAATTATATAAGGGGGCTTCTTTGCAGATGGAGGGAATAACCTAATGATCCTGGAGGATAGGACAAGAAGTAACAGGCTTAAATTGCCAGTTACTTGTGATGACTGAAATGTGCGTTAGGGTGGTTGTGGAATTTACGCTGGTGTTGAGTTTTTTGAGAAATGCTTGCCAGGTATAATGCAGGTATCATTTATGATACTGTGGGGTGGGTAATGAGAAGGTGACTTAGTGAACACTAAGCAGCTCCGAATGCTTGTCTTTGTCTTCCTAACTTCTCAGCCATTTTGTATTGAATCTTATGAAAAATAGGGTTGAACCTAACTGGACCACAGAGATAGGGGCTTCAGAAGATGAGAATCAGATGCCATCTTACCTCTGAAAGTGAGATCATAGATAAACCCTGTTAAAGTTTGGTGAAATCAGATGAACCAATAAAGCTGTAAGTTTCTGTGAATCATGTATCTATATTTACTATGAACAACGTTTTCCTGCACAAATAGAGTGTTTTATGCTGACCTGAGTATGACTGAGAAGTCTGGAAAACCAGCATTGGGCACTCTTTGATTTGGCTTAGGACTAATGAGGGGTATGCACTTATGTTGTTAGGGATGACAACTTGATGGTGGTGCTTTCCTGCTCTGAAACAGGGAGAGATATTTAAAATAGGATTTAGTAAACTGCTATAGTAATTGTTTTGTAAGATACCGTGCATTTTCAAAACCGTAAAAAGTAAAGACTTCAGATACTGTTACTCCATGTATTTGGTTTTAAAATCCAGTTCTTTGTTGTAGGGCTTTGAAGATGGAGTATTTTCATAAACATCTTAGAGCAAAAGAATCCATGGCTCTAAGCAATCAAAAGCAAATAGAAAAGCTGAATACAGCAAATACTTCAATAGAGGAGGAGATTTTATATGGTTTGCAAACTAAAGATCATTCTCTTCAGAGAGGTACCTTAGATATAATCTGCAAAAGTAAGGATGATGTTAACAGAAAAGTGTTTTCTGAAACATAGAATCATAGAATAGTTAGGGTTTGGAAAGGACCTCAAGATCATCAAGTTCCAATCCCCCTGCCATAAGCAGGGACACCTCACACTAGACCATGTCACCCAATGCTTCATCCAATCTGACCTTGAACACCGCCAGGGATGGAGCACTCACAACCTCCCTGGGCAACCCATTCCAGTGCCTCACCACCCTAACAGGAAAGAATTTCTTCCTTAGATCCAATCTAAACCTCCCCTGTTTAAGTTTGAACCCGTTACCCCTTGTCCTGTCACTACAGTCCCTAATGAAGAGTCCCTCCCCAGCATCCCTATAGGCCCCCTTCAGATACTGGAAGGCTGCTATGAGGTCTCCATGCAGACTTTTCTTCTCCAGGCTGAACAGCCCCAACTTTCCCATCCTGTCTTCATATGAGAGATGCTCCAGTCCCCTGATCATCCTCGTGGCCTTCCTCTGGACTTGTTCCAACAGCTCCATGTCCTTTTTATGTTGAGGACACCAGAATTGCACACAATGCTCCAGGTGAGGTCTCACAAGAGCAGAGTAGAAGGACAGGATCACCTCCTTTGACCTGCTGCTCACTCGCCTTTTGATGCAGCCCAGGATACGGTTGCTTTCTGAGCTTCAAGTACACACTGCAGTTGACTCATGTTCATGTTCTCATCGACCACCACCCCCAAGTCCTTCTCGGCAGGGCTGCTATGAATCTCCTCTTTGCCCAACCTGTAGCTGTGCCTGGGATTGCTCTTACCCACATGTAGGACCTTGCACTTGGCATGGTTAAACTTCATGAGGTTGGCATCAGCTCACCTCACAAGCATGTCAAGCTCCCTCTGGATGGCATTCCTTCCCTCCAGTGTATCCACTGTGCCACACAGCTTGGTGTCATTGGCAAACTTGCTGAGGGTGCACTCAATCCCACTGCCCATGTCATCAACAAAGATGTTTAACAAGACTGGTCCCAACACCGATCCCTGAGGGACACCACTCGTCACTAGCCTCCAGCTGGACACTGAGCCATTGACCGCAACTCTTTGCGTGCAGCCATCCAGCCAGTTCCTTATCAAATGTGCTTCCAGTGTTAACTGAAGAATATCACCAGTGTTATGACCAACAGAACAGTGGCTAACACAGAATGTTCTTTTGGTGTAAATGTTGATCAAAATATTACTCAACAAGAGTGTCAAAACCCTGAGCCTGAGATAATCTGCAACAAAATTTCAGATGCAATACAACTTTTAAATGCCAAATGCTTAAAATGTATACTTCATAATAGATGTAATGACATAAAATCACCATCAGCAGCACCAGGTGAAGTGTAGTTGTGCTCAAGTCTGAGGAAACTTTTCTGGCTTAGTTGCTCCCAGAAATACTACAAAATACAGAAAGGGGGAGGGGAGATGCTAAAAGTGTTGGGTGGAAGTGAGAGGTCAGATATTTTGGAAAATGATGAAATTATGCTGCTGGGTACAACGTGTGAGTCTAAGAATAAGTCAAGAAAAATACAGTTATATACTCTTTCCAGAATTATTATCTCATGTTGGTTTCCCCTGAGCCCCCAGAGAAATATAAGATTAGAAAGTCTGCTTTTCAAAAAAGATGCCCTTTAGGGAGAGAATTTCTTTACTGAACAAATTATTGTAATTTATTATTTGAAATTCTTTGCCCTTTAACTAACCTTTGGTATGGGAATATTTGTAACATTTTGTTAATAATAATTTTACCTAACATTATGAAATATCTTGACCTATTCTGAATTCATAGGTCAGCATAAATTGTGTTCAAGCATCAGCAACTAATTTACCAAGTCAGGTTCAGGGTTTCCTGGGCAGGAGGAGTTGTTGCATTTGGGACTTGAAGTTATAAGGACTGTATTGAATTGGTACATTTATTCTTCTCCATGATAGGGCATTAACCCCAAGAGAGCTTAACAGGTATTTCATATCTTCAATTGTTAAAACCTTTAGGTAAAATACTTCAAATCTGAAAAAAGAGACTACTGAATAAGGTGATTACTTAGTTTGGAGGTTTGAGGTAAAACCAAAGCATTTTTCTCAACTTTGCTTTTGTTTTATGTCAGATAAATTTTGGATAAATTGGATAAATTTTGTTTTATATTGGATGTAAGCTTTGTTTCCAATTTTTGTTTCAATAATACTGTGTTAACAAATAAGGGAATAAGTAAAACACCTCTTTTCAAATATGCCAATGATGACTTTAGTCTTTTTCAAAAAGCTTAGTAGCTTTAAAAAAAAGTTAAGATTGTAACTTTAAATTTCAATTAATACTAGTTCCTTGAAAACATTGTTGTGAATGATGGCATTAAAATGTGTATTATTAGGAAATTATAAGTGGAGAGTTATTTCATTCACTGTTAGGATAAAAGCCAACTATTGAGGGAAAGAGGGAGGAAGGGCAGGTGTTGAAGACCAAATGCCAGATAGTCCTCCATTCATTTCCATACCCATAGGGAAAAAAAAAATAAAAAAAAAGAGGTTTTGTTAAAACTGATTCCTGCAGATGTTCTGGCTTATGCACATCTCTAGCTCCTAACTAGGGTAAATGCTTAAAAATTAACCATGCTTTATGCTTAGCTATGAACCAGATAGCTTAACAGGTGAATTGTTGTTCCAGGATCGAGAAAATTACTAGCTGAAATAATGGTGTACTTGTAGAACGTGTGAAAGCATCCTTAATTCTGAAGTTTCTGGATGCTTACAGTTAGGAAGAAAAGTGTTCCTTTTTCTTGTTCAGGGTTATAAGTAGAGAGACTCTCTCCTGTCTTGTCTAGACAAGAAGGTTTTTCTTCACACTGCCTAAAATAAGTGACAATGAAAAGTAAGTATCAGTGTAAAAGGCAGTCATACAACTCTAGCTCTTAGAGGTGGAACAGGCAAGGTTTTCCTGGTCTTTTTGGAGTGGGGAAAAGGGAAGTGGTTTCAAACCACTGATGGCCTAGAGCATGAAAATATTCTTAATAATTGCTTTGTTTAACTTTCACATGGCATTGGTAGCCCAGTTATATTTTTAAATGAGTCAAAATACAGTCTTTCTTGGAAGCCAATGTCCTTACCAGCCTATTCTTCCTCAGCATATTGGATTTTTCATTGTCCAGGAGTGGGGAGTTAGTCCCAGCCCTACCAGTTATTTCAATAACTGCATCTACTGCTGGTGCTGCTGCTTGAGTGATTACCAGTGGAGGAAACCAGAAATACCCTTTTCTCCTTAGTTGTAGTGCAAAACACCTGTTGTACAGTCATGAAATACTTGTTAAATTTGCATAGAATCACAATCAAGTAGTGAGTCAGGAATATTGTTCTTTTTGGCAAGGTAAGTACAATCTTTAGGTTGCAGGTGCAAGATCATTCCTTCTTACTACTTCATCACATCCGCTAGAGAATAATTTCCTCTGCTATTTTTCATTTTAATAAAAAGAGGGCTGGGAGAAAAGGCATTTCATTTGCTGGTAGTAAGAGTGTATCTAAAATGATGATGTTTCTGACATGCCTCTCAGGCCATCTTCTCAGCTCATAAAGCAGAAAATCCCTAATCTCAGGAAGGGGACTTCAAAGTGCAGGGTATGTCAAAAGCCTCTTTGTAAAAGAGAAATGAGAGGCACTGGCTCACAATAGGAGAAGGAAAGCCTTTAGGCATCTCAGTGGTATTTCAGCAGAAAAAGACATTGTCTTGTATTTGGTTATCTCAAGGTAGAGAGCATGTCATCACTGGAAAAAAAGGAGGGTAAAGGAGGTTTCAATAACTCTAACAAAATTTAGTAGTAAGAAAATTCATAGCAGCACCTTAATCTTGTTTCTGTCCCCCTTTTCCTTCTCTCCCTGCTTGATGCCTGAGTATTTGGTTTCTGGATGGTTGGTTGGGTTTGTTTGGGTTGGTTGGTTTGTTTTTTTTTTTTCCCCACAAAATACTGCATCTCAACTCTCAAGCTCAAACTGCTGCAGTATATTTAAGGAAGCACATCACTAATTTGAATGATACAATTCCTCCCTCCATTGCCCTCAGCTGTAATTAATTATATTGTAATGTAGACAGAAGTTTAAAAGGTTAAGGGTGGCTTCTTTGTTCCTCAGGTAGCACTGAAAGAAAGAGGGTGAGCTCAGTAATGGAAGAAAGTACCCCATGCAAATGTATTAAGATTGCTGATGAAATCAAGCAAAAGCCTATTTGCACAGTCTCAAAAAATGAAGTCCTTTGGGAAAGGTAATGTGCAGTGATTTGAACGTTTGAATTGTCAATTTATATGTGTTTTAAAATAGATGGGATCACCTTTTTTATGACTTAAGGTATATTTGTGGGGAGTACCAATGACTTAGATTAACAATGTTGGTAGCTGCATCTTTTTAGGGAGACTACAAATGGGTGTTTGGAGAGGAGAAAATACGTTAGTTTGAATTCTCTGCTTATCCAAAATTTTAAGTATTTTGATTGCTACGTAAGACAAAATTTACATATGAATGCACCCACTTCTTGCATAGTTTAGGTAAAGTAACATTTGCTTTGTGAGTTAGATCTGACTACCACTTTTTGAAAGGGTGTCAGACTGCTCCTTCCAGAAGATAGAGACAGGAGGAATTACTCTGAGAGAATGATTTCCATTTGTGGGGAATATCTGAAAATCCTCTTTTAGTACCTTTCCATGTTAAGGGAATATTTCTTTATCAGCTGCTACTTTTTGAGACCTAGAATAAGGACCATAGTGTCTAAGATGGTTTGGAGAACTCTGAACTCTTTATGCAGCTTCAGTGAAGGGAGAAAGTCAAAGGATGAACACCTTACCACTGATCAGCTGTCTAGAAATTGGTGTAATACTCCCACTGACTTCTGTGGGAAGCATGATTTTATCATTTTCTGGGGATTTTCTGAAGTATGTTGTCACCAGGAAAAAAATTATAACATGTGACTGGAACTCCAGTAGTTCAAGCAGTGATAACACTGCTGTATGCCACTGAAGCACTGGATGCCAGAAGTCCTTGTGAAAAGGGGAATTTAAATGAAACTTAGTTCTTCATTTGACAGCAATTTCTGCTAGTACAAAGCTCCCTCCTGTCTGCATTGGAATTGGAGAGGAAAGACAGACAAATAGAGAAGGATATGTGAAGGAGTGAAAAGGGTGAGAAGGAACAGCTGAATTAGAAGACAGTAGTTAGTTCCCAACTTATGGCTGTAGTGAATGACCAGAAAAATCTGGTCCTGTGAGTGTCCCCAGCATAAGTGTCTGTGATATCTATCTGTATTGTAGCATATCAATATCTGTCTTGGAGATAGATTTATTTCTCTTTCAAACTGAGACCAATTTTAGCAATTATTAGTTATAATAGGAAATAAATATTTTAATTAAGAGAATTAAAGAAGCTAAATACTTTCTTTGTTCTTTTGCTTTTTGTAAAGGAGAAACAGCTATTGAATTGTTGCAATATAACAAGCAATTCAGTGAAGCCATTGAACGAAAGGAATCAGTTTAGCAATTTCTTTTTTATCACAGAGGCAGAAAACAAGTACTTCATATAGAGAAGAATGATCAGGAATTTAAATTTTTTTAATGGAAACTTCTTTCCCCCCCAGGAAATCCACTACTTGATTATGAAAGTCTTTATTTTCTTGACATTAAGATACTCTCAGTCCTGTTTATATGGACATTTTTTCATTGTAGTTGGTATCAAGGACACCTATCTTGATGTGTGTTTGATCAACAAATAATTTTAATATAAATAATATTAATAATAATGTATTGAAATATTTGTTTCATTTGTAAATATTTGTTTTTATATAGTCATTAAGAATATTTTATTTCTCAGAATATCAAGCTGCCCTTGCTCATAAGCACTCTCTGCTTGGGAGCAGAGATCTTGCCTCTCAACAATTTTTATCATCAGTCCTGTAGAAAGTAAAATCCTAAATTTTGTACATAGAGATAGTATGCACATTTTAAAAACTGTTTATAGCTATTCCAGTGCAGTGGTGGTGATGAATATACCATCCTGATTTTACCTCTCAAGTTTAGAAGGTAAGTATGTTTTCACACCTCCTTTAAGTAAAGTGAGTTAAGTCCAATGAAGAATGACAAGGTACGTTTTGTACCTGCCAGAAATGCCCTATGAACAGTAGAAACCAATGACCTTACTCTCCTAAACCTTAGTTAGATTTTAAATTCAGTGCTGGTTTTGTGTAGTTGTTTCAATGCTTTTAGACTTTTAGATTTGAAATATGGCTTTTCTTTATTATAGATTAATCTTGTGATTGGTGCGTGGATGCATATTTTAAATTACTTCTTTATTCAAAAACTAGAAAGTTTAAACAGAAGAGTTGAAAAAGTCCAATGCAAAGAAACCCATGAAGAAACAGCCATATCATTCCTAGTAAGTGTCTTTGCATAGCTGTATGAATATTTTGCATGTGTACCACATAAGACTACTATAATACCTGGTATACTCCCTGAGAAGGACCTCAAAAGTATGTAATCTTTTCATCCTGTGTGACAGAAAAGTAAGTTAATAACAGTTCTATTTTAAGCCTGTGTTCATGGCAGTTGTTTCACTGTCTACTCTTCATACGATAATGATATCTAGCTTTCTTATTTAAGGTGAACTCTTAAGTGTTTCTTAAGTCATGCTGTGTTTCTTTTTTGTTGCAGAAGAAACTAGCAAAACTCAAGAGATGGATTGAAGCTGCAAAAGCATTTCAGGAGGAAGTGTTCTCAAAAATGGCTGTTCACCAGGTATGATGCTGATGCCCCATCTGTAAAGTAACAGATGACTATGGATGTTACACTGAAACTGATGACTTTGACAGCTACATTGCTGTCACTTACCACCAGAATAGAAAATAAAAATAAAAACTCCATGTGGAGTTTTCAAATTGGTTGATCTTTTGAGAATTTGTTTTCCATTTTGGACTACAACATAGTTCTTTTCAGTCATCATAATTAAATAAACTCAGCACTGAGTGTAGACACTACATGTGTTGACAACTTTTGCTTTGATGATGTCCTGTTGGAGAACCATTGGAATTTTCGCAGTGAATGGTCAGCCCTCTTTATTACAAGTTAAAGGTTCTTACAACATACTTGCCTCTTTGAGTTACCTTTTCTCAGCCATTCAGCTATAGGCCACCAGTTGTATAGGGGCTATGAACTGCCAGTTGAAAACCACTTCCTCAGGCAGTGAATTTGAATATATGATAGAGTAAATGAAAATGTTAATAACATATCTATTAATATATGAGCATTTTTCATGGACATACTAGTACATTAGTACTGAAAATATAAGATTAAAAAGCATCTTTTTTTTTTTTTGTGGAACATTTGATTCTCATGAAGAACAGGAATTTCTCATGCCCTCGTTGTATTTTATTGTGCTAAAGTTCTTATAGCTAACATTATGGGAGAAGTAGCTCTGTGAACTGTCAGCCTCCAGTTTCATGCTGACTGTATATTTCATGAAAGCATCTCTTTTTACAGAAATATGCTTGTTTAGAGTCTTCGGAGTCTAAATCTTTTTCTTCTTTCACATCTAAAAGTATAAAGGAATTGCATGTGACAAACATGAATCTTGTCTTTTTGGTTAAAGACTTTCACATGTTTTACAAAATTAGTTTCATATTTTCTTGGCCTTTTCCCAGAAACTTTAAACAAAACATAAAACAGAATAAGGACAAGGAAGATGCTTACAAGCCTCAAAATTTAAATAAGTGTTTGGGGTTTTTAAAAACAAGTTAAGCTCCAAGGGAAAAATAAAAGTTGCTTTGGTATTGCTGTGTTTTTCTTTAGTTGTTGTGTTAGAGTACACCTCAGTTACTTTAGCACTTCTTGCAAATATGACCAGATTTATTCTGTAAGTTTTATGACAACAAAGTGTTTGTTTCCTCCTTTGTCAGACAATGCTTCCAAGTGTATACTATCCAAATACAGTAGTAAACCAGCTTGGACCCTCTGCTTTCTGTCCTAATATTATAAATATACCAACAAGTGCATTTTTGTTATCACCTTACACCGGCTTCCCTTCAACACATGCTTTCATACAAGGTACGTATCTAGAGCTGAATAGTAAAATGTAGTTAATGTCCTTATATTGCTTTAAAGCATTTATGAGAAAATTTACTTTTTCTCTCAACTTCTTTATTAGCAGTTAAATTCTAATAGTTAGATTTCAACACAGTTGTCTTTAGGTGTCCAGTGCTGTTGCTGACATCTCCAGTCTATCCATTACAGCTGAAGTTAGATAATCAGTTCTTCAAGTGTTTCAGGGTCCAATAGTGCCCCAGTTTCTTACTGAATGACAACTTACTTTGGCTTCCGTATAGATGAACCCAAAATACTTTGGTTTATAACAGAAATGTTATTTACTGTGCATAAACTATTTTTATTTACTTAAATAGGTATTATATGTGCTGCCTTGGATTTGGTTTTGTTTTTTTTTTTTGTATTTTTCACTTATCCTGTAGTACCAAGATTTGCTCAGACCCTCAGTTACTGTTGTTCTGATCCTACAAGTAAATAGCTGCAAGATGATGTAAAACAAAGATGTTATTACTATTGTAAAAAATGAGAAAGTTATCACAGAACTTGTTTCCTGAGGAAATTTTGTAAGCAAACAGAAATCAGTTCTAGTCAGATTTTTCTGTGTCTGGATTTTCCTACAATCTGTCAAATACTTGTTCCAAATCAGGGTGAGTAGTGAAAATACTTTGCAAGTTGCAGGAATCCTTGTTTAGCTGGAATCTGGCTTTCAAGCCTGAGAAGAAGCCACTTGTCAGCTCCATGATGTTGTTTTGTTACTTTATTTAATGTTGATGAATCCATTCAGTGCAACTGTAATAGTGTGGAATCTTATTTAGGATTGCAGTCCATCTGCAAATCTTAATTTAATTGTCCCTTCTCATGGTAGTTTCAAATTTTATTGCATGTTTGCTGTCACTATGGCCTGTGCAGAGGTCTCACTCATGACTGATAAGCATGTAAGAGGTTTAGTAGGATTCATGAATAGAAGGGATTGTGTGTATTAGTGCATATAACCTGCCAATTATTTGTCTGCTATTTGCAGAAAGCAATGATATATGAATGTGCAACTGAGTAGTATGGGGATGGGAAAACATGATAGTATGGCCAATATGTCCAGAGGCTGGATGAGATTTCTTTTAGCACAGGACCACACATGGCTGTCATTTGCATGGCTGACACTAAGTTTGTATCTTTGGCCTTTGGGTTTTATTGTAAAGTCAAATTTATGTTGCTCAAAGCACACATGAGGTTTCTTGGCCTGTTCTGGGAGCTGTCAGTCAGCAGTATTGTTCTGTAAAATGTATTAATTTGTTTTTTACTTTCTGAATATCTAAATCTTTGCTTATAGCAAAAATGAAATTGGCAAAGAAAGCTTGTTGGCTTATAACTGAGTAAGTTCCAATTTGACCCAGCTCAATTGGTTGATTAGTTTCTTACCCATAAACAGTAATCAACAAGAGGTGATCCAGAGGAAAGAAGTTAAAAGCTGGCATTTGTGTGGTTGCAACTATCACAGAATGTGGTCAGGATTCCCTTGTTTCTTTTTGGAGAATCTTCTACACTGAGGCTATTGTGTTAAATTGCTGTTCTTTTTGATCAAAACAGATGCAGTGGATCTCATGCATCCTTGGTACTTAATATTTCCTCTCTTACATAATATCCTGATTGTAGGCATCGGGAAAGCCTTGACAAGCAGATGCGCATTGCCAGTGTCACAGATGTCCCCTTAACTAATGTTATCTTTTTCTCTGAGCACAATTATGCTTCATATGTTCCTAGTCATTGTAATCTTAGACAGACATTTTACACATCAGGTCAACTGGAATAGCTTAGTTGTTAATACATATATGAAGTCTGTGGGAATTAATTTATGAGGTACACTAAAAAATTGACTTATCAGCAAGTAGACATTTCAGTATGCCTAATGGTATCTATTGATATTTTTGAGCATTAAGTGACCCTGGATCTGAGATAATATACCTCAGTAGATCTCAAAAGGTACCTCAGTAATGCCATATGCTATGCAGCATGAGATTTCTGGGGTTTGGGTAATGCGAGTAATTGATGGTTACGTTTCAGAGAGCACAAAAATATAGTACAATCATAGAATTATAGAATACTTAGGTTTGGAAAGGACCTTAACATCATCCAGTTCCAAGCTCCCTGCCATGGGCTGGGACACCCCACGCTAAAACCATGTCACACAAGGTGATCACCACCTTTATACTTTGGGAGGTATATAATAGAAGTGCTTAGCAATTACACTTCTTTTTGATCCTCCCAGGGCAGTACTTTGGAATTTCACCACCAAACAAGTGCAAAATCCGGAAAAATTAGTAAAACACTTAAATGGGATGTGTTGTCAGTCTGGCCATACCAGACACAGACAAATCATGGCAACATGCTGGGGCTTGGCCTATGCTTACAGGGCCTTGTTCAACACTACCCAGCATCTTTCCTAAAGAGCCTGTAATCATCCATTCCAACACTCCAGTCATAGGAGCCATTCTGTGTTTATGTGATGCCTCTAAAACTATGCCAGGCAGGCTGAGGTGACCTGCTGGATAGCTGCTTCTTAGAGGCAATACTGAGAGCTAGTAATTTCTTGAAGACTATTGTCCCATGTGTTTTGGGAGGAGGGATTGGTAATATTCTGCTGTTCTGATAAGTATTAAAAGGTATTCTTGTCACAGTGTAAATGAAGACTTTTAGATAAAACGTGTTTATATATTTTTAACTTCCATGAAAATTGTGTTACAGCTATTCCATCAAATCAAATGTACACACAAGCAGAAATGTCAGCAGCAGTTCAGGTAAAAAATAAACCCTGGATATTTTTCATACTTTTTTCAAACTAAACTCATTGTTGTGGATGGTCCATAGACTGTTTCAATATCCTGGGTTTTGAATTCCTATTAGAGGGGCTTAGATTTTGGGCAAACATAGGAACAGTATGTGGACTGTCATACACCTTGCTTTTATTCTTGTTTTATGGTCTTCTTAAAGGTGAACTTAGAGGGAAAAGAGTGATGTGAAAAGTGGTGATGAGATGTCATGCTGCTTTTCCCCTTCAAAATGGATACATGTCTCCTTGATTGTATTGCATGGACAGCTACAGAAGCAATTAAGTGGCAGGGCACAGCATGTTGAGCAAATGAGAGGGGAAGAGATGTTGATCAATCTTGAACTATGTTAGTTTTGTAAGCACTTATTCAGCTTGATTTATTCTTCATTTTGGATAGAAGGTGAACATTTAAAGAATAAAAATAGGTCTGTTTCTCCCAGCTCTGACAGCCTAGCCAAGTTTACTTGTGGACCCCTTAAACAAAACCAAGCTACTGGTTTCCCATTTGAAAGAACACAGGTATTTGTGTTCAGGATGCTTTTTGAGTTGTCTTTCACCATGGGAATCTATACATCCTCAGAGAAATCTAGAGATCATGATGCGACTGAAGTGTTTTTCATAACCTCTTTCTTCCCGGTGTATGAAGTCAGTGAAGTTGTATTTGTGACACAGCAGTTCAGCCAGTGGAAAAAAGTGAGCTATGGGGATTTTTTTCTTTTTTTTGTTGGGAGGGGGTGGTAGATAAAACTTTGTTGGTCTAAATTTGGGTGAAAACTGCTACAAACCCGTGGTGTTTAATGGTAAAATCAATCAGTTGAGTAACTATTTTCTGTAGGAATATCAAAGAAAAAATACTCTTGGTGCATCTGGTACTAGGTCTGATTGATTGTACTAGAAAGTGACCTTAATTAGATGGTGTTCTAAATAGCTTGTGGTGAACCATGAATATGATGAAATCCTATTTCCTCGAAGTATGATTGAAAGATGAAAATCAGTAGTTATGAGAAGTCAAGATGGACTCATTCTGTTCAAGTTTCACTTAATCTAGCTGGCCTAAACTGAAGCAATCTTCCAGTTGCAAGAAATTTTCTCTTGGTGGATTTTTTCACAAAGCTTGTTAGCTTGAAATTAACATATCTCACAATACGGGGAAAACCACAGCATACAGAGAAAACTCCTTCATCTGTGAAGTAAGGATTCTAACAAAGCTGTCTTTTGATAGGTAGAAAAATAAGTTAAAGCTTGCATCTTGTTTGCAGGCAGAATGAATAGGAGCTTACAAATACCTATCAAACTACCAGAATTCAAAACCAGTGTGCATCAATCAAGGGTTCCTAAAGCTGAGAGAAGAAACATCAGATGAGGTATTCTTTTATTCAACTTTCACATTATACTGATTTTTAAACTGTGGATTTGCCTGTTGTAGGATACTTTAGAATTTGGTGAGAAGTTAGGTTTTTTCAAGACCTTTCCAAATGGAAAAGGAGTGTTTAAAGCTGGGCTTTGAGGGAGTAGGCTTCTCCCGCCACAGGGAGGCTCTGTTGTAACAGTATTGGAGGAGTGAAACACCACAGAAGTGATGACAGAGGTGTCCTCACTAGAAATAAACACCCAGAACCCCTAACCCCAAAAGCTGTTCTAGTAATCCTTCCCCCTTTATCTTCTATTTCCTTTTTTTCCCTCCTTTCTTTCCCTCCTCTTCCAAATTTGCTATGACTGAAAACATGTGAAAACATGATTTTCTAGCAAGACTTCAAACTTTCACCCTATGAGTTTTTAGGATCCAAATCAGTTTTAATTCTTCAATACAGATACTTTAAGTAAGATTTTTTTTCTACTGAAGGTATTTTACTATAAAGTAAATGAAAATATTTGAAGTATTAAAAAAAAAAACAAAAAAAAAAAAAAACAAAAAAAACCAACAACCCAAGCCTTTCAAAAAAAAAAGGCATGTTTTTTACTT
>NDXB01009632.1:31801-62582 GCA_002631895.1 Agapornis roseicollis
AAAAACAAAAAAAAAAAAAAACAAAACAAACCAACAACCCAAGCCTTTCAAGAAAAAATGGCATGTTTTTTACTTCCCTAATGTACTAAGAAGGTTGAGTCTGTGAAGCAGTGGACATGTGTTACACTCCTACCACCTCCTTTGTAGCAATGTGTACACAGTTGAGTTTTGGCTAAACTGAAGTTTTCTGAACTTTCACACTTATGACAGTAACAAAACAGGGTTTTTTTAGAAATAGTTTCACTTTTTTGTTTGGATTTTTTGTTTGTTTTGTGAAGAGAAATAGAACATAGGCCTTTCTTCAAGAAGCAGCAGTAAAATACGCCAAAATCTGCACCATGTGATGTAGTTCAGTCATCATGAGGATTGGTTCATATCTGTTGAAATTTATTGTAGCAGTTGAGTTTCATGATGGCATTTGCAATTTCCTCAGCTGTGCAATGTACAACTGGTTTCAGACTAAGTACATGCACAGGGTTGTGGCTTTTGGTTTAATTTATTGATGGAAAAAAAAACCACAAACACTATTCTGTTCCACCTCGGAATTCAGTGCAGTCATGATCAAAAGTAAATACCCCTCTAGACATAATGGGAAACTTTATAACACTCCTACTGGTAACATACAAGTTATTGTGCTAAGTAGTTATTACTATGGAGTAAGAAATATTTTTTATGTCAGTGACATGCCAAAAAGTAAGACATGAACAGCATGTAAACTGTGGCACTTCTGATGGTTTGGAAACTATACAGACAGTAACAATTCAGAAGTGAATGGGTTTACATGAAGCTAAACTAGTATTAGTAAGAAGTAGTGTAACTGGCTTATTTGTTGTTGTTGTTGTTCAAATAATGACTGGTTTTGTCTTGGTGCCTAGGCTTTCAAGCAGTTCCCATATCCTGCTCCACTGCCAAGGATTCCTCTTTGTCCAGAGCTTACTGAAGAATTCCAAGACCCTCCTTGGAATCTTGAAACTAGAAGTGGCTTATTTGCCAAAACCAATGGCTACAGTGCTTACAGGAATTGAGCTGCAGTGTGCTTCCTTCCCCACATTTGGATTTGTTCCATGAGAACCTTAGTAACAGTTCTGCATCACATGGAAGCAGGCAAAATAAGGGCTTTGCCACTGTCAGTGGCTTGCTGTTTATCACAGGTTATCACCACCCAGGAGCACTACTTTGTCATTCACTGCAAAGATGTATGTGGATGTTATAGACCATTGTGTCATATACAAGCTTAGCTTAGCTGCTTAAAAATCTCTTTGGGAGACCCAGACTACCCTAACAAGTGGTCTGCTGTTCCACTATTAAGTACTATATTACTTGCAGTGAGTTCCAAGTCAAAGCATTACTGCAGATAGTACTAATTTCCTTATGTTTCCTACTTATGGTCTGTTACGAACTTTATCCCATTAATTCTGTAAGCTTGTTTTTAAAACTAATTTACTTCCACTTTTCACTTTCATCTTACTACATTAGAGGGGATCATTGCACATACAAAAGAACTAAAAAAGTAAGATTTCAAGCTTATTTTTTTTTTATCTGGCATTGATGAACCAAGATTTTGGGGATCTTAGCTCTATTTACTGTTTGTAAAAGTAGTGGCTCTTCTTACTCCTATTTGTAGAAACTGTAGGAAGGATTCTTCTTTCTCTTTAGATAAATGGCACCAGCTTCCATAATGCTGAAGATAAGCCAACACTGCTGTAGACCCTCCATTATTTTCAAGCCATTAAGAACTATAAAAAATTAACTGTTGATGTAGCTGGGCTAATAAAATAGATCATGATAAAGCAGCACAGTTCTAGCACCTACAATGGGTTTTTTTGTGTTTAAAGGTGGTGTCTCATGGAAAGGTAGTACAGAATTTCATTCGAACTTCTTCTCCTGGATGATACATATATTAACATAAATATTTCAGATATGTTTTCCAAGATTGTTTCCTGTGCTTCCTGTCAGATGCTGGGTAAAAGACGTCAGGGTAGTCACAGCTGCTAGTGAATCTTTTCATAGTTTGGATTTTTCCCTTTTGTTCACTGTGGTTAGAAGGGGTGTTGGAAATAATTTCTGGGGATTCAGGGGGGGTGGGTTTGTGTTTTGAATCAATCTGTACGAGCCCATCTGTGGTGTTACCATCTCAGTGCAAACCTGACACTTGGATATAGAAGTGACTGGCCTGTTTCTAAGCATTACTTTCTCACAGGGTCCAGGCACCCAACCTGATGTTAAATACACAGCTGTTTCTGCAAGTTATCAAAACCAACTCTCACAAGTAAACTCAGAGCATCTGTGGGTCTTGCATTACTTAGTAGGTATTCTTCTGACATGATGCACTTAAATGTGCAATCCACTAGTATTTTCTCTGCTTGCCCTGGAAGGTCTTCGACACAGCACAAAAATAATTAGCTTGTTAGTCTAGTACAGGCAGGAAGAATTTAATTTTACCTGTTCACACAAATACTCAACTGTTTCTCATCCAACATTGCGTAAATGTATCCCAAGCTTAAAGACAAAGTCAGATTGCTAAATGTATTGAGCTTGTTATTACAGTACAAGAATTTCTTTTATTTTAACGTACAGTTTCATAATATAGAGAGCATAGAAAATGGTAACCATTTTAAAGGCATTATCAGGTAGAAATAATATCCTAAAGTATATTTGTCCTGCTAAAACTCTAGTTCACACTGGTTTGGCATTTTTCTTGGTGTGCATAGCATTTCCCATCTGCATGCTGCTGTTTGTACACTGTGGTGTGCATGCTTTTCACTTTAGTTAAGGGCCAGTGCTTGCACCATGGAATTAAGCTGTGTGTTCATGTATATATACATCCTTATTTTAAATATCTGCTCTACAAATGAACTGAACATTATCAAGGCGAGAAATTGAAGAAGCATCTCTTCAAGCCAGTGGTGTACAGCTTAACTCAGAATTTTACAGGACTCTTCTAGATATAAGATAGTTTGAATCCATTGCTTAGGAATTTCTCTTACTATTTCACATCTGAATACAACTAGCAAAACACCTGCTAATAGTCTGTCTACTTTCAACCTTAAACCTGCATCTGCTTGTTTTAAGACAAATTCTGTTTGCTAGCAGAATTCAGGTTTTGAATCTGAAATGTACTCAGCAAACTGTAGAAACACTTTTAAAAAGTAGGGTAGTAATTCTGGAAATTCAATGTTCCCACTGTGAGAAAAAAGCCCTGACAAAATACTAGCATCATGCTAGGCTATGAGTCTTGCTCAGAGGATGTGGGGGTTTTTACTATTATCTTCTAATCTGTTGTCCTTCATCTAATTTTTTAACAATCCTGTTGGGCTTTCTTTCCTCCCAGAAGACAAGTAGTACAAGCCAAAGTATTTAAGGATGTTCAAGGAATGGAGATGGAATTGTATGACTGTTACTCATGTTGGTGGCAGTTCCTACAGAGTTATGCACCTGAACTGTTATTTTCTGAGAAATCAAGGATCAGTTACCTGAAGGCATGGGTCAGATCATCAGGTGATGTATACTGCAGTAAGTACAGACTTCAGTAGAGCTATACTACTTTGCAGTAACTGGTTTTTTTCTACATTAAATGTAAGACCTCATTCAAAACCTACTTACTTTTTTATTGCCTGAAGTAACTGGTTAGTGCTTTTACAAAGTCAAATCTATATTTAAGCAACAAAGCTGTGACTAACCAAAAAAAAAGCCACTTCATTCATTCTCCACACTGATCTCCCAACTCCAAAGTCACCAACAACCAAAGCCAGTATTACACTGCTGAGCAGTTGAGCCTGCTATTACAGTATATATTTATCTTGCAAAATGCCTGCAAAATAAAAACCACCAAGTCATTTTATCTTGCAAAACTGGCCTGGAATTCTTAAGCAAAGTAATCACACTCTGATTTATTTAGTAGGAGTGTTTGGTTCAAGTAAAATCCACAGTGGAATCTGGAATGAATTTTTAAAGGCCAATTTCCTAATTGGCAGGCTCAGGGAATGCTTTTGTAAATGACACATTAGCCATGAAATTGCTATATAATCAAAGCCTGGTGTAATAACCATGTTGAGTTTGGCTATAGGAACATGAATTTGGCTTTAACTGATCACCAATATGCTTGGAAATTTGCAGATGTAGGCAAGGTAATGTTGTGGGTTTTTTTTTTCTTTCCTTCCAGAGATACTATGCACAATGCAAAAATAAAGAGGTATGTGACTTGAGTGGGCTGTTTCTTACTGCCCAGACTATTCCGGTCCCAAGTTGTTCAGTGGATTTGCTGGTAAATTCTCCTGCCAAAGGCTCTGTGTATTTCAATTAAATGTGAAAGAGAATCAAGAGAATAATTTGCTGAAGTACAAAAAAGGGTTGTTTACTTTTGCAAAGCAAGTGGTTTTAATAAAAGCTCAATGACACTTACTGCACATTGTAAAGAGCAGAACACGAGTTCTCTGCCAGGCGCAGCGAGTGCAGCTTTGGCCTTCCGTAATTGTTTGCTTTCAGTCTGATCTGGGCCTCATTTTTTTACTCCCCCTATATTTAACCTATTCCAAAGGGAAATGTCTGGTCCAGGAATACAGGTAGCATACTGCTTACAAATTAATTTATACGGGCTTTATTTGTAATCTTCTAGAGGCCAGGAATAAATTTTTAACATCTAGTTAAGACAAAACCATTTGTGATGATGAAATAGGTAAAAGAACTAGGGTGGCTCTGTCCTGCTCAGCCCCTGACCTAGAGGTGCCAGGCACCCATTAAACCTGCCATTTTGTTTAATTCTGTTTCATATCAAGAACACAGTACATTTGTAGAGAAACAATACCTTTACTACAAAACCATGTAAATGATTATATACAAAATGGTTACTGGAATTTGGTTTTGTACTGCAGTGACAAATGGTTAGCTGCTTGACATTTATTTACGCTTCCTTAATACTAGGTACATAACACCACTGATCAGAGTAAAGGCAAATGCAATCCAAGCTAAGACGAACGAATAGCCATACTGGCCTTTAAAAACTTCAATCCTATACTCATTGCTCTTGTGTAGCTCTTCATGCCTATCTGTATAAATGGAAGCTGCAATCATAACACACAGACCTGAGGGAGGAAGAAAATAATAAAGTTTAGAGTTTTAAAAAACAATCAGTATGCATAACAACTATTTACTCGCTGTTACTCTTCTGTCAGCTGCTTCCAGCAATGCCCTTTTTTGCAGACACTCATTTTCCATCTGCAGACTAAACTCAGAGTGTTTCAGGACACATTTTCAGTTTCTTTGGCATGGGTTAAATTTGATGTGCTGTTCTGTGTTTATGTTCTTTGCAGTGCACACAAAATGATTCTAAACATCTGTGTAGTTTTAAAGGCTAGCAAAAAATGAAGGGAGTACCTGCCTGTAACAACTATGGAGTTATTTAATTTGTCCATAAAGATCAGAATCTCAGGTTCTTTCCCTTCAATGTTTAAATGACTTTATTCTGAGCAGTCATGTTATCCATGTTTTAACTGCCTAAAAAGTACAGAATAGGGAAGTTCACTGTTTAAACAAGTACAGATTATAAGCTATGGCCTCAAGAGTCCTCATGTAGCTCTTTCTTTTTGGAACCCTTTTCCCCTTTCCTTTCCTACTTTTGTGTAAACATTATTAAAGTCACAAGTGTTGAAAAATTACTCACATGACAGGAGCTGGATAACAGAGGTTAGCACAAATCTTTCTCCTTGCTTCAGACGGAAGAGTTGAAGAATGAAAACCAGAAATGCCACACAACAAAAAATAGTAGATAGGATCATGGTGGCCTGAACAGCTTGAACTGACTGATATTCTGCAAAGACAAAAACAGTCACAGTTAAAAACACAGTTTCTCTCTTCACCTACTCCTGCAATTAGCAGAAAGGCAGAGCTATGCTCCAGAAGCAGTTCAGCAGCTACAGCAAACCAGTTGTACATGCATTGTTCAGAGCGGTTCTTCTCTGCTTCCATGATATTAAAATAGCCAGCAGGCTAAGGACTTCTAAAAGCTTTTCATAAAACTGCATAAAAATAATGAAGAGACTGTTTCTCCCCACCACATCCTTTACTACCACCAGTGTACTAAAGGCATAGCGAAACCGCCAGGGGACCCAAATGTCTTACAAATACAGACCTGGGACTCTCACCAGCCTGGAGACAGCTTTGTCCTGTGAGATATCCACACTCTGCACAAAATATTCCTTTTATTCAGGTTTTGACCCTATTACTTCCCTATAAATAAGAGCTAAAGTAACCAAAAATATGTAACTACCCATAGCTTCTTTGTGTACCTTTGCTGGAGTGATGGAAAGAAATTCAGCTATACAGATAAGCTCCTCACAGAACCTCTCCTTTAGCAAAGCTACACTAACAGTAGCTCTGGAACAGCGGATGTCCCCCAGCTACTTACAACCTACCTAGTTTGGATACCCAATAGCAACAAATGCATAGTAATACAGACATCAAATGCAAATGTGTTACATTTGTGTTAGCTCAAGAATGCCTGTGTGTAACAGACCACCTGCAACACAGTATCATAGGATCATGGAATAGTTTGGGCAGGAAGTCCAACCAAATATCAAGTCCAACCACCCTGTCTTGGGCATGGATACATATGCCATAAGCCAACTTGATACTTGGAAGGTTATGAGTACACAGCTTTTCAGATCATCTACCTTTTCAATAGAGACAAAGATCAAAAGTATAGAAATAAAGTAATGTAACATCTGAGAATTTTCCCATGTTTGGTAAAGCAGGGTATTAGGCTGTGCTGTACATTCAGTTCTCCCTGTTAACAACCGCACCCTGGGCTCTGATTTTCTTTCACTTTTGCCCTCATTCCTGTACGCTGCAGGTATTTTTAAGTTCCACTGTGAAAGTTAAAGTTCAAATTCTGAGGCAAATTCTGTCACTTCAGCCACACTTTCAGATGGCTTTTCTGATCCCTTTATTTACAGAACCCTTTAGCGCTCACTGTTATCTGTTTACCTGTCCTGCCCTGGGCTCTCAAGTGCACCTGACAGTTCCCTCAGTTTTCCTCTCACAGATACAAACAACTGGCTTTCCCATAATGAAAAGCCAGTAATAAAGCTTTTAGAAAACCCAAGTAGCTAGAGCATACAGATTTTTGAACAAATAGATCATTGCTCCTACATACTTCG
Organism: Agapornis roseicollis; assembly: GCA_002631895.1. Classification (NCBI taxonomy): domain Eukaryota; kingdom Metazoa; phylum Chordata; class Aves; order Psittaciformes; family Psittacidae; genus Agapornis; species Agapornis roseicollis. The sequence continues at coordinate 38,956 of NDXB01009632.1, forward strand.
TAGTGATTTCACCAGATCTCCTGCTAAAGGAGCTGAGACAGGCAGAATAAGACACTCACCTGTGAACTGATCGGTAATGGCCACACAGGTGCTAGTATTTGTGTCACACATGCTCCAGACATCTGTAGAAAAATTATCTCCTACCCACCAGGCCTGCAAAATAAAAGTAAAGGGCTCTTACGGGGGGGAAAAACGCCACAAAAACCAAACAAACAAAACCACCCACAACCAAAATCCACAAAACTCAACAACCAGCTACCCACCCAAACTCCTTAGCTCTCCAAGTGTCTCCTGAGCACACAGAATCATAGAACAGAATCACAGACTGGTTTGCATTGGAAGGGACCTTAAAGCTCATCCAGTTCCATCCTGCCACAGGCAGGGACACCTTGCATGCTTGGTTGCTCCAAGCCCTGTCCAACCTGGCCTTGAACACTGCCAGGGATGGGGCGGCCACAGCTTCTCTGGGCACTCTGTGCCAGTGCCTCAGAACCCTCACAGGGAAGAACTTCTGCCTAAGAGCTCACATAAATCTCCCCTCTGTCAGGTTAAAGCCATTCCCCCTTGGCCAAAGTCCCTCTCCAGCTTTCCTGTCAGCCCCTTTAAGGCACTGGAAGCTGCTCTAAGGTCTTTCTGGAGCCTTCTCCAGGCTGAACAAGTCCAGTTCCCTCAGTCTATAATCAACTGCAACAAATTTCTATTCAGTTTTGATACTTAACTGCTCAAACTAAATTTGACAACTAATGGCATTTTTGAAGAAAGGGTGTATCATTAATCAAGCCACTTTCACTGATAACTGAACAAATGGCAATCTTTAACATCCCAAAGCACAAGGGATTTTCCACTTTTGAGAAGAAATTTTGGATAGTCAGTGGCTGTTCATTCCTTAAGGTACCTAGATAAGATCTGCTTTGTTCCTCCAGACCCTATTTAGGATGTACAACTCTTTAAAGGCCCAGCACATTTTAATTCACAGGCAATAGCATGGAATGAAAAAGAATCTCTAGCACCTATGAAACAGAAGCCCTTTATACATTCTCTGGTTCCTGACACTGGATTCAATTAATCTCAGCTCAGCGTAGCTGTGCTGCTGGTATGAGAGCACAGGATGTACACTGTGGCATTTGACTGGAAGTGACTGGTGACAAATTAAGATCCTCCTGTGGTATTTGTACTTTGTTGTTTTAACAATACAAAATGGTGCTGCAGTGACTGAAGGCATTTGTACGGAAGCCTGGGAAATGCCAAGCACTCCACATGAGTGGCATTTCCCCAGGAAACCCATTCCCCTTCCGATAGCTACCCAGGCTTTTTCTTTCAGCTGAAAAAATACAACTATGAGTCCTCATGGCATCTGCTGCTTAAACAGACACTCCAGAAACCTCACAGCTTACTGTGCAGCTTTGAAAACAATACTGCAGTAAAAACTACAATGTATTATGGTCATAGGCAGATGTGCAGAAATAACACCGTGTTTTAAGAAAGAACATTGCTTTCTCAGGATGCCATTCATTTGGATTTTGCAGTCCAAGCTCAATGTATTGTTTTTCAGCTCTGAGCACTATATAATACTTTCAGAGTTATTCTTATGACTATAAAAAGCCTCTGGAAGATGATAAAATCTTATAGGAGTTGCTTACACAGTTTAAGTTTGTCATTGTTTGAAAGTAGCTAATGGCACAGAGTGCATGGGGTTCTAGTTCTATAATAATTTGATTTGGATATAGCAGATCTGAACTAAAGGTAAGCTGCTTTGTTCACTATCCCAGCTTTGTACACGCTTAAAGGAGCAGGGTAAGACAACCTGCTTTGGTTCTCAATTCATGACCCACTTCACTAGACAAATCAATTGGCTGGCTCAAAGACAACACGTGAATTTGTACCATTCTGCCATAAAAAGTCATGGGCAATTCATCATTTCTCTTGGAGCAGTCTTGGAAAAGACTCTGGGATGCAAACCAGCATCACTGAGCACAGGATTTTCAGCAGACAATATTTTTAATCCCATAAACCTGTACATATATCAAACCCCTTAGAGAAAGCCAGACTCCCATGCACAGTTACAAGTACCAATCAGGCTGGCGGGCTGCTTTGGAAAGAGGAAAATTCAATTAAGAGCTGGATGTAAATACTGGAAAGTAAAATCTTTCTGGGTGCAAAAATAAAAAGAAAATTTGCAAAGAATGTAACATAAATGCTTCTGAAACTTTGTGCTGAAAATGTTCAGCTGAATGGAAACAGAAAAATTCATGGTGTCTCTTTCATGAATTAACTGAGCATCCTGGATAACTGCTTCTGAGGGAAAGCACAGCCTGACAGAGATTATCCCCATGTACCGACCATGAGCTATTTGACTGCATGTACTTGATCAAAAGGATGACAGATTCCCTCATATCTAGGTGAAGCAAGTCCCATAGCAGCTCCACCCTGCAAGTATGGTAGTATTTCTAAAGATAGTCCCTGGCCAAGTATCTTAATGGGGAAAAGATGAGCTGCATGACATGGGCTTAGAACATGACAGCACACAAATGCACAGCAGATACATGTGTAGTCCTATCCCTGTATAGCAGAAACATGCATACTCAAGGCATTTCTTCTACAAAAGGATGTAAAGAGACCGGTGTGCCCAACAAAGTTACATGCTTCCAATAGGCAAGCTGCGGACAACTAGAGAAAATTAATTTAATTTTTATGAAGCAAAGAAACACCTGTGTGTTTGGGAGGAAAAGAGAAGAAACGATACTTACATTGTCAATAGTTGAGATGAACAGCAGTGCTGCTGAGGTTATGTGAAACACAATAATGAATGCCAGAAGAATCAACATCCTTGATCTGTGGAGGCTTTAGTCTGAGATAAATCTGTTAAAAATAAGAGCATATATGAACACGAGATTGACCAGTCACTGCTGCTCGCCAGGAGCATCATATACAGTCAGAGCCCACAGCACATGTCCTATCTCTAGAGAGAAAAGATTTCACTTAATCAGACTTTCCATCAGAGTAACAGTGTTCTGTTTGTTGTGTGTGATATGTAACTAGTACCCCTGGTGTTAAAGTGAACCACAACTTGAAATGAAGCCAAGAGGTACATTTTGCAACTTGCCAGGGGGATGGCTGCAGTGAGTAAACACATGGAGAAGTTTCTACATGTTTCTCCAGCAAGAATAGAACTCCTTCATGTTGACTTTCAGAGAAGTACTCTTCAAGTTACAGCCTTGTTCGCATGTACTGGTAGAATTTCCACTGGGTATAGTAAGATCTCATTTCAACCATGCTTTCAAAGTAAGAAGAAACATGGATTTCCAAAGGATGCTTTTAGAACAAATGTCAGTACATCAAGAATTAACCTCCTAGATTTAGTAGCAGCTATGCCCTACCTTAGATCTCATACAGGTTGTCCTTTGTTGATCTAGTTAAAAGTTTTATCCACTGATGAATGACTGAGGGGTACCATTTTTCCCAATATACTTCTCTGACTGTTAGGGCTGAATAAATCCATTAGTCATGTAATTATCCAGTTAGTGATTTTATGTTCAGTCATTTGATAGTCTCTCCAGTCTATTATTTTCATACCTTATCTAACCCATTTATTGCCATTTCACATCTCAAATGAAAAAATAAGAATTCTTATGTATAAAAGGAACCACAGCTTTATTTGGACTAGAATCCCCAGGAAATGAGTGGGCACATAACAAACAGTAGGGAAAACTACTGTTACTCATACACAGAAATGTTAATTGCTTGGTGTATTTTTCTCTTTTCCGTGTTGTATAAAAATGCTCATTAATGTATGCTATGTTCTGTAAGAAATCTGCAAGTCTTGCAGATATTTTTCTGCATTTAATGTGCACTCTTCTGTAGGACTCTGCATGTTATCACTCACCCACACATTTCTCCACTTCCTTTGGACACATTCTCTTATGTCAAACAATCCCATTCACACAGCAAATCACACAACAAACACCCAAAAGAAAAGGCAGTTATGATGTTTTTAGGACTTCCATGATTTTTCTCATGTCTAACCCTCTCTCCCCTGCTGCCATTTACTAAAATCATGAACCACTTGGAGAATTGAACCAAATAAAAGGACTATGTTGACAGCACTTTCAAAGCAGCTCCATTGGCATTCTCACCAGGCCAAAATACGACCACTCTGCAAAACTTAAACAAAAAAGATGACAGACAGGACATAAGCACATGCTGAATAGGGACTAGACGTTCCAGACTAATCCTTTACATGGCCTTTCACTGGAGCACAACATAACAACAAGCACAGAGCCAAACAGCATTAAAGAGCTTTTGGGCAAATGAGAATTGATCAGATAGATAACCTTCTATCCATACCTGATTGGAATGACTGTATGGGAAAGCTAAGTCAGATCTGAAAATCAGGAAAGGAGCTACTCAAGTTTTTATTCCTTCCTGTTTTCTCACTGTTAAACTTCGCCTTCTCTAACACAACTTCCTCCAAAGAGCCAGTTCCATAGGATGACTCAAGATGCTCTGAATATAGCTCTGCTTATAGAAATGTCATTCATGACTCTTTATCGAGCCCTTCTTGAATGAAAGGAAGGAAGCAGAAAAAGAAGATACTTTGTGGTTTTGTATAACACCACATCAAACTGTTTTCATTGTGAAATGTACCCATCTTCACTCAGCATGCTGTGGTCTTGCGGTTGGGGTTTTTTCTGAACTCCATTTGTTGCACTGATGGTATCTAAGCAGACAAGACTGCAACAAGCATCTGCCATGTAATGAGAGAGAATCAAACTGTATTTGGTGTTATTTTAACAATAACAATACAATTTCATCTTATAACATGAAGCATAATAAAGAAAGACAGAGAAATATAACCTAATGAAAACCAATAATGGAAATCAAGACTTGCCAGCACAGAAATATTCACTTCATCTTCAATCAAGTGGATGCTTTTGTTTTACTGCTTTCAGCCATAAACAGAAGTGCTTCTGACAGGATAGATAAATATGCATGAATGATGAGGAGAGGACATTTATGTTTTACCCAAATAAAGCCAAGATTGAATGAAAGAGCTTTCTGTATTGTCTTTTCAAGATCAAGGACAATAAGAATAATTTGATGTTTCTGTTCTGAAGAACCTCCATAACAGCTGTTGTTAGGTACTTCTTCCTGACCCACTATCAATGGCTCTCTTCATGAGCTGCTACAACTTCTGTGCACTGTGCTACAACAGGTACACAAAGTTATGAGAATTAAGGACACTAGGGAAAAGGAAGGAGACAGATCAATTCCAAGTAATTAATACCAGGAAAAGACAACAAGAACTTGTCACCCAATCTGTCAGGCCTGAGCAGGGATCCCGGAGGTGCACAGAAAGATCTTTGGGCTATAATCACTGCTAGCAGTTCCCTCTTGCCATGGAGACCAAGAGACAGACTCTGGCTTTTAACAGCCTGTGAATGGAGTAATGAGGGAAGCAGGGTCTTCCAGCCAAACTCTGTGTAGTCTGTGTCCAGGATGCAAAAAACAGCACTCTACTTCCAAGATGCAGCCAGCAACAGTGCAGAAGCTACTGCCACAGTATCTGCTTCCCTCTTGAGGCAGAAATTCTGGAGTTAATCTCTGAGGGGGGACTGTTAGCAACCAGTCCTCCTCCACTGCAGACAATGCTGGAATTTAAAAGTTTGTTTTAGAGACTCAAGATCCTTCTACTCCTCCAGTAAGAAGCAATTCCTTCCCAGATCCTCTGAGGACAGCCTGCCTGGGTACCAGTCCAGGAGCAGAAAGCCCCTTCCTTCTCTCCATACACAAGAAAGGACACCATCCTATTTTCACATTGAGAATTTCTGAGAACACTCTTTGCATTAACATTCAGAATTCTAACTTTCATAATTTATTACTAACCAAATGTTAACAGGTAACATCCTATTCTGCATATTCACTGTGGTCCTCTATTTCTTATTCACCATGAGCTGCTTCTCAAGGCTTCTCTTCAGATTCATGATTGTTCCTGGTTCTTTTCCAGCACTTAAATCCCAGCAGAAGCAGGGGTTGCCACACCAACAGCACAGCACCAGGCAGTGGCTTTGCCTGGTGCTTTCAAAACAAGAGTACCTTTAAGAACAAAGAAGCCAGCACAGCCACCTAACCTGGCTGAACTAATCCTGCTCAGTGGAGCAACCAGCAATTAGGGTTTGATTAAAATCCTATCATCTCTTACATTTAATTTGTGCAGCCACAAGAAAATATTGCTTAAAAGGGGTTGTTCATAAGAAGATGCATTTTAAAATCACATCAAGGAATCTAGTACTTTGTACTACTGCACTGAACAAGAATCTGCAAACAACTATATTAAGAAGATGCACAGACATGGTCAGACTGTTCAAGCAAACTTTGGTATCAATGTGCAATATGATCAGGGATGCTGTGGTACTTTTCCATTGCTGTTTTGCAGCCCTTGGAAGCACAGCCCTGTTATCAGTGCTAATACATGCTGCTATGAAAAGGCTTCTTGCTCTTACAGGACTCTTGCTTTTAAATGAACCATTGTTCAGTTCTTTTCTTTTAGTCTTTTTATCTGGTAAGAGTATTTGTATGGATCAAAACAAGCTTCATGGGCAGAGTAATTTTCTACTTTCTATCATTTTCAGTAATATTCACTGATAGGCACCATGCTTTCAGGCCAAGGGATTTATGATTTTTAAGTTCACTGCCTTTAGGTTGTGGGATCTCCATTCTTGAACATTCTTCGACTGAAGCAAGGCCCAGAGCATTCTGAAAGGAACACTTGGGGTAGGAGCCCAGATGAGGGACCTCCTGAGGCCCTCTGCCCTCCTATCCCTCTGTAATTGTTTCAGGAACCTCCCTGTAGTGATATCCAGCAAAACTCTGACAAAAGAGAACAAAAAATTTGAATCAGCTCATCACATGGGACATCAAAAACAGATTTGGGGTTTAAAGTAACAATGACACTGGATATCAACATGATGCTTCATTTGCAAGCCTCAGCATTTAACACCACTTTACAAAGTATGTTATGAGGCAGAAATGTACAGGTACAGCTGAGTTAGAAGTGCGGACTGCCACTGAAACCAGGAAGAGTAAGTTATGAGAATCCTACTGAACATATCCAGATTTGCTGTGGTAATAAGGTTTCCCACAAATGTCATTATGCTGGAGAACACTTAAACAAAACTCATTGAAAACAGAAGGGCCAATTATATTAGCAACAAAGGTTTTTTCAGTTAGTGCAGAAGAATTGTTTCTGGGTAATACTCCAGTGCTACCTTATTTTGCACAGAGAGCATAAATGCAGCAGTCACACTTATCTTTAATAGTTTCAGTAATGGAAACTATTGGAAGCAGTAATTTACACATTGATTATGAGAGCCTGATGTGCTGTACAAGGGGTGGCTAGGAAGGGCCTTTGCTATGATCTTCTAGACATGCAAAGGCAACTGCTTCTTGGCAAGATAAATCAGCATGACAATGGCAGAACTGCACAGTACAAACAGCATCCAGTCCAGGGTCCCAACATTCCTGAACTGTAGTAAGCAAAACATGTCACAAATCTGGACTGCCTCCCTGTGCCAAACTCCACACCCCTGTGCAAAAGAAGTCTCAACTTACTCTAAGATAAAGTTTATCTTTAATGTCCACCAGTATGAAGAGACATGCCAAACTGAATTTTTCTGCTGTTTAGTACAGCAAGCAAGCAGAGGCAAACTGTCTTTGACAGTTCTTAGCAGAAGGTTCATCGCTACTTTCCAGTCCAGCTGTCATCCCCACAGCCCAGGCTTTCATTTCTTCCCATAGTTACATTCTGCTGCCAGGCTATTTCTCATGTTTGGTTTTTGCAACCAGAGAAACTTGTACATAGTGCAGTGTGTTTATCCTGTGCTCATTTGCATTGAGAAGGCTAAAGCCTATCTTGCATAATCTGCTGCCCTCAACTCCTATGATCAAGTCAGGTTTTTGTATCATCTTCAGCCTAGCCATGTGTGAAAAACAGTGCAGACAATCATGGTTTATACTCCAGAAACAGGGTGCAAACACACAGAGCAGCTCCTGCTCTGTGCAGACCAGGGCTGGAGCTGTGCAGGCTGCTCTCACCCACACCTTGTGTACTGAAGACACACCCAACAGAAGGGGTAGATGATCCTGCTGAACAAGTTACCATACCTGCAGCTCTCTGCACTGAGACTCTTCATTGTAACTAGCCCAGCAGGTCTTTGGGCCATCAGTAATAATTCCATTCAGGTAAGCTTTCTTGAAGTCACTGGTGTAAAACTAAATCAAAGCACAGCCTTCTTAATCATCAATTCCTCTGCCCCTCAGAGCTGCAATTAAGACTCTATACATGAAGTTAGAAGAAAAAGCTTGTATACTGGTGACATGAGAAGTCTGTGATCTTGTGATGTATCATAAGATGTTTGGATTTACATGATAACCACTTTGTTTTGCTCAGCTTTCTTGTGCCACATCTCAGTGTCTCATGACAGAGAACTCAGCAGTTGGCCCATGTTTTGCCTGTACCAACATCTCTAAACTTGCATAAAATTCCAAATTCCCTGGCTTATAGGGAACAGAGTGATATTGTTAACTTTCTTTTTTCCCTTTACCAGATATGAAGGGCTCTGTTTTTTGTTTGTGATTCTCAGAACTGGAACCAAAAGTGAATTAAGTCCAGCCACTGGAGTTTCTCCCAAACTAACAAAAGCTTTGAGGATTCCAACAATGCTCTAATGCCTAAATATCAAACAACATAAAGGACAAGAAAATCAGAAAATTTAATACCAAGGTAATAATTATGCCAGTTGAAACAACTTACTCTGTTTTCATTATTACTTCTGTATGAGTTAATCGAACAGTTGGGAACAGCATCATCACAAGGTACATTTTATTGAGTGCTGTTCCTTAGAATGAGGCAGGTAAAACCCAAACTCTTTCACTTTCTTTCTACATTTAGCCCTGTCAGCATTCTCCAAGGTGACTATTGCTCTGACCCTATCCACAGTCTGTGGTATTGATACTGATCCATCATCTAAGATTTTCACTCATTTTCAGCTAACCTGTCTGTCATTTTTTTGTGCTGCAGGGTTAACCTTGGCACATGCCAGCAGGGCCATCCTGACACAGGTGTCCAGCCCAGCAGCCCATCCTCACTGTCCTCTGTGTTTTTGCACACTCCTGTGTGATGCTCTGCATGTACCCCAGCTGTGACACATATCTGGATCCTTTCCATGTCAGCTACAGAAGAATCCTATCACACAAGAAGTCTGGAAAGGATATGCACATCTTTGTACCTTACTTTCTTATTTTTTCCCTGTGTCATCGATGCATATTGGAATAGGAAAGAAAATACAACTAAAGCAATCTAGCTCTATTTTAGATGATTACTTGGGAACCTTACTTTAAACATTTCATAGGACAGAAGAGCTAATCTTGAAGCTAACATGTAGATTTATAAACAGTATGCAAAGGATTTGCTGGCAGTAATCCCTGAAATTGATAGTTCCCTGGTGCATGAAGTGAGCTGCTACTGTTGCAATTCTCAGGTGTACACACTACAGAGAAAAGGAGTTTTCTCTTTTATTAAAGTTTTATTTCTAAGTGTAATTTGTTAATTAATAACATAGGTCTACCAACAGTTGTGGAAGTTTGTGTATTTATGCTCACACATTCCCTGTTCTCAGGGGATCTAATGTATTGTAGAACTGGACCCTCAACTACCTGTTCTCTGTATTCAGGTGTAGATTCAAATTTTGGCTTGGTTTCATGCTCAAGTATTCCAGAGCTAACAGTCAATACAGAAACAGTGTGTTCTCTTTCAACAAGGGATCTCTTTAGCCAGCTAACAAACCTCCAGGAAGGGCTGGTTGGCTCTGACTAGACTTCTACAATACCTAATGACAACCCAGGAGGGAAGTGCAACAGTCCATGCAGCAGACAGGCTCCCACCCTATTGTTTCCTGGCCTGAAGCTGAACATGAAGAACAATGCTCTTCAAGAAATAAAATTTCAAGCCCCTGCTTGACGCTGGACATGGAATCAAGAGGGCTAAGTGTTGTGTTAGCCCCCAGGTTGCACAGACACCATCAGCTCTTTCTGCTTACAAGCAATCAGTTAACTGAGAGCACACTCAAGCCCACAGCCCTTTGTGCCACCTATTTTATGTGGAAGGAACAGAGCTTGTCACTTACACTTCCAGCTGCTTTTCAAAGTCCTTCACCACAAAGAAAGGAAATAAGAAGGAAATGAAACAATGTTCCCCGCACACAATAACTGTATGTAGGCAAAAAAGAAAATAATCAACACAGCAAAAATTAATTCACAGTATTTTCTGGAACTCTATTTGAATTACACTGTTTACGCTTTTGTAACTCAATGGCAGAAAATGAAAGTAGGGTCATTCTGCCAGATCTACATTTGCTGGTGCCCTTGCAGCAGGCTGTGTGACGACCCAGCAGCACAATTAAACCATTTGGCTTATTGCATTTTGATAGTGAAAGACCGGGGCTTGGAAACAAACAAGATTCTCCAAAACTAGGTATGACCTAGGTTTTATCCAGATTCTTTAAGAGAATCTTGCCTTGCAACCAAAGCTCTGATGTCTGCTTTTTGTGTGCATCAAGTTAAATGTACACCTATAGGTTACCAAAACCTTTTGCTGTGATGGTAGTTGGGTGTTTTTTCCATCCTACAGGTCCTGAATGGGACTGCCTGCACCACAGTAGTCTCTGATAGATGTTCTTGGCCTACCACCAATGTGTGAGAGGATTCTGAAGCATCCTTACATCTCCTTTTGAATCTGTTTCATAAACACTAACTCTTAGCTCCTCCTCAGAAACCCTACCCAGTTACCAAAAGTAGAACAGACCATGCTTACAGTTAGGCCAGGCAGATCTTCCCTGGACTGCTGTCCCTTCTCACCCTGTCCTCATTAGATCTATGCTATTAAGCCAGAACTTAAAGAGTTTGGGAAATTATAACCCTGCTATTCCCATACATTTCCAAACAAAATCAAGAAAAAAACTGCAGCAAAAATGCCTGGAGTACTGAGACCCAAGGAGACTGATAGTTCTAATTTCTTAGGAATGCTTTTAATAAGGTTTTGACCTAGGGATGCCAGCATTGCTGCCACTTCTGTAACTCCTGGCAGTCATTTATTTGCAAACAAGTTCAGACTGGGTTTAGACTTGCCCTACCACTCCTTTCACTGTGGCCCTTCTGTGTGCACTGCAGAGGAAAGCCACTCTGCCATGAAGCCTTTGTGGGCAGACTGAAGAGCAGAGAACAGGCAGAACCCATGGGAAAACACAAACACAATGCCTTGTCGAAAATAAGCCTTGTGACGTCTTACCTGAAAATCAAGCTTAAAAGGCTCAAGAGAGATGTATTCAAATACTCCAGCAAAACCTGGGAGAGAAATCTAGCAGCCACTATATGCTGAGAAGACAATTTAGCATGTACAGAAGGCAGCTACCTATGCTAACAGACCCTTGACTACAGGCATATTTGTATAATAAAGTCTTCTGTTTTCAAAACTGCTCTTTAGAAGGGTTTGTGTGTTCAGCAGAAAGTTTGTCCTCCTCTAACAGCACACTTCCTCAGAAGTAAATCTTCTCTATATCCTTCTTTTTCCCTAAAGCACTTTTTCTTGTAACTGTGCTTTTACATTAGATCATCATAATCTCAGCTTTAATCTATTCTATGTCTGCTTTTAAAGCCCAACACAACTCACAGCAGTGTAAGGAGGGACACCTTATCACTAAATAACACCTGAAATGGTAACACTTCATCTCAAATTCCCATCACAGTCATAGCTTGCGCCCTCCACCGTCTGCTCATCCACCTTCACTTTATGCTGAATTCACACGTCTTTGGGAAAACTCTGCCAAAGCCTGGTCTTTAATGAAAGCTACTCCATGGAAGCAATCTGTTTAAGGGGTCAGTTCTCAAAGGGCATACATTGGCTGAGAAAACCCAGCAGTCATTTGAAAGAAGGAATTGCTTGTATACTGTAGTTTCTCATTTCTTACAAAACATAAATGCTTTCATAGAGGCATCTGTAAAACGTGCTACAAATTGTTTGTAACTTGAAGTACATATGGGTAGAGCTTAACTGTATACTTAGAAATGAAAAAAAAAGCACACAACAGGTGTTCAGTGCACCGTTTTCTCAACAAGTCTGCTTTAAGTTGCGCACCAGATACCACTTCACTATGAACAAAGTTGTGGTATATATTAAAGCCTTCTTAACAATGAGGCTGGTCTAAAAGCACTAAAAGCTTGTTTTTCTAAGCTAAATAGGACAAGAACTTCTTGTTCTGACTTGTTCATTTTTGAAGATGGAGACAGACTGGGGATGTATTTGTTTGCAGGTCAAGGCAAACACATGGAAGGAAAATGAACTGTTTAACCTAAAGATGAAAATAAATGGCTATAAATCAGGTGTGAGCACATTTAGGATGGAAATAAGAACTCACATAGCTTGCCAGGTTCTGGAACAACCTTACGATCACTGTAGCATGGGAAAAAAAGACCTGCTTCCACAAAGAGATTATGTGATCCTATGCTGGCAGGGCAGCTGGTGACCTGAGTGGTCCCTCCAGCTCTGCACTCCTGGGAAGGCTATCCCACAGTCTCTCTGAGGTCTCCATGCCTTTGCAACATGCTTTTGCATGACACACCAAGCCCTTCGCACTCTGCTGAATCCCCTCCTGTCTTTGAAAGCCTTCAGGTAATGCTGGGAGCAATGCTGACTGCTGATCTGTACAGTGGAGTAATGCAAGCAGTGACCATGGGACTGACAAGCTTCAAGGGAGGACTCGTTGCTCAAGTGGGCAACAGAGCTACAAAGAGTGAGCAAGACCCATCCCGCTTTCCTGAGAGCAACTGAGGGGCCTCCAAGAGCTCAAGAGCCACTGAGCTCTTAGCAGCCTGCGGGCACAGCCCTCCTGCTATTCAGGCAATCAACCAGCTGCACCATGGCGCTGGGACAGGGATATGGGCTGTACCAATAAGCTATTCAAGCTATGAGAAGCCTCCTGGGAACCTGCTTCAGAAGCAAATAACTGAGGTGTGGCCTGGACTCATCCCTGCTCAGTCACTGTGTGGCCATAGTTTGGTGTCAATGCTGTCCCCACTGAACACCTCAGTGGAGCAGGGAGGGCCAGACCAAGTGTAATATCAGAATACCAGACCTTTCCATCAGGTTGACAGATTAAATGTGTCCTCAGTCTGATCCAATGAAAAGCAAAAAGAAACCCAACCCAGAAAAAAAAGTACACCCGCAGCATTAACTCTAGGCATTAATCCAGTTCTGAGAGCAAATCTCAGGCCCTGAGCTCCACTGACTACAGATAGCTGCTTATCCAGAGATTATTTCAGACACAACAGAACAGCTTGAGTGATTTATGTTGTTCCACCTAATTAACCAACAAACAAAGGCAGAAAAGGTCTGTCTTTCCAGATTGAAAGCAACACGTTTAATTCAGTAGAAATGAAAGCTGATAATGTTTTAACTTTGGCAGATGGTCTATAGAAATTGCCAGCAATGAAATGTGTTACATTTACTGTTGTAAGATTTTCAAATTGCTTGTTTTGCTTTGGCTTTGAGTAGTTCTGAATTGAGGAAATTTTGGCTTTAGTTATTTAAGAGTTTACACATCATCTATCAGGAGTGTGAAAATACATCTCTATTGACAATACAATAGTTGGCTTTAAAATAAAAAGAGCAAAACTCTTTCACAACTACTACTATTTTGTTTAACAGCAATACTGTAGCATGTGATCAGGTTTAATACTCAGCCTACCTTCAGAATGTCATTTGAATCTGCAGCTGGTGCAACCAAAGTAAAACTTGAAAATGACAATGTGAACATTACCAGCTCAGGTGGAAGGATTTCTAACCCTTGTTTCATTGCACACTTGATCACACCAGTTGCACTGCTCTTGTACACTTTGGCTGTTATACAGATACAGAACCCAGACACCTCCTGCTACTCCCTGCACCAACTCTGCTTCACCTCCACTCCACCTTGACCAGTCTGGCTGCCTGTACAGTCACACTATAGCTTGGGTCAATCAGCTAAGCCACAGTGCAAGGCAAAGGGCCTGTGATAACTGGGCAGGCTCAGCCAGCTCACTTCAGCTCTACATTAGACTCCTTTGGCCATCTCTAGATGTTGGTTTGTTTTTGTGACTGAATTATGTGGCTGGTTTATTGCTTCTGTGGATTGAGAATGTCAGCCTGAGAATAAATGAGTCTGCAGACTGACTGCAGAGACCACCATCAGCACATGCACCTCAGCACGGGTATCAGGGGACTCTGGAAGGTCACTTTCTACCCGGAAGAAGGCCATCATTTTGATTTATTTCAGGACACTTAACACCTGCATTAAACACCTGAGGCAGTGTTCATATGGCCTACCTTGGCTGTTTGTGGCCTGTGCAATTCAAAACACAGTGTAGTATTTAAGGATCAGCGAGGTAAGCCATAAATACATATCCTTTAGCCATCTCTGAGGGGTGCTTGACTCAGTCCACTTTCTGCCCCACCTACAGACTTCTGTGAACATCTCTACACAGCCAGAGGGTTGTATTTTAAGGTCACACCCAAATCGTGAGGCTTCACCTGGCATGCACATACCATCATCAAACCTGCCCGTGAAACTTCATAGGTAAAATAAAAAGGCATAATTAAGTTTTCCCCATTCAGTGAAGAAATAATAATTCCTTTGATGGATGAATTCAGGCCATGAGGCTTTTCTTAAATCCCACCCAGCAAGATCTATTTTCTAGAAGTGAAGATGCTTATCTTCCTAATGAAGTCATGTGCATCACCTGACATACTGAGACCTGCCTTACAAAAACCAGTAAAGCTTTTCAAAAACCAGCAAAGACTGAGATCCCACCACAGAGATCACTGGTTTCTTTTGAGTATCCAGAAAACAAACAAATCCTAACAAACACTGAACAGCTCCATGAATGGAATTCCTTAGTACTGTGCTTATGCTTCCCCTGCTTTCCCTCTGAGACCAAGCTGATTTCAATAAAAGCTGTGCATTCCTTTCTACTTTCAAATTTGGCTGTGCTGGAGGATCTCATGGTTTTTTATATAAAGTGTTTGTTAAACATTGGAGTAAATATCTTCCTTATTAGTTCCTGTTTAATATAGTGCCTCATTCTACTGGGTCTTCTTCCAACAGGAAAATGGCAGCAAGACCTGGAAAGCACATCTTCTGCCAGCTAGCAATAGAAAAGATCTTGTCTCCAGAGCCCTACTTATTTCTGTAATTAAACACATTCTTGTACTGATTTATGTGATGGTTTCATGTCTTACATGATGCTCAAGACACAAATGGAACATGAAGAGTAAATGGAATACCAAAAGAAACCACTGAGGTGAAAAGGGAAGGGTGTCCTTGTGTTGCCATCCAATTCATTTTCAAATGGACAGGGAAACAGCCTTATGAAAGAAGACAGACCACAAATAATATACTTAGTAAAGCAGAGGAAGGTCTTGCTTCTCTAAATAGCCATATCAGTATAACATTCTTCTAATTACTCTATGAATGTCAAAATCAAGATGGAAAACAACCTTGAGACAAACAAGACAACAAAATAAAAGCCATCACAATGGAAACGAGAGAAAAGTATGAGACAACTGTGAAGCAAGAGATACTAACAAATCAAGGGGTGAAGAGCGGAGCTGGTAGAAGAGTGAAGCTGGTACAAGATGAAGGAAAAGATGTTAATTTCTTTTAATCAGTTTTGGCCAGAAACAGTAACTACAGTATCCAAGAGTTGAGACACAACCTGTGTCTAAGAGAATGACATTGTAGCAGCCTTCAGTCTTGACTTCTCAGCCTGTTGAACAACCTTCCTTATTAGCAAGGTTTTAAGTCTGTGCAAGCAAATGCAATACACTGGTTTTCCTTGCTGGCAGATCCACAGCATAATCAACAATAGCTGGGTACTTATGATAAAAGTGTTTCCAGAGACCACAAATAAAGAACACACCACCAGTAGTGTCTTGTCTACTAACAGTATGTTGTTTTTATTTAAAATTATATTAACAGACTGTTTTCCTTCCCAAATGAGCACACTAACAAGAAACTTATGACCTCTCAAGAATTGTGGTATTATTGCTTTTCACCTGGAGTTAATGTTGACGGCTACCAGCAGAGGAATTCCTGCTTTCCTTGCTGGGCAGACAGACAATCTGGTAACATCCATGTCAGCCATGCAGCTGACATGATAAAATCTGTACACATCTTTATTCAGCATGGAAGATGACTCTTCCCCCAGGTATCCCAATGGTCTATTCTCCAAGCTCACAAGGGGATGCAGAGTATAGCAGGATTTCTTTCTTCTAATGTCTTTGAAGCAAAGGTCAAGTCCTCACATCTTACACTGCATAAATTCACATCAGCTTCTGATGAACATGTTTTCCATGTACCTTTATTTCCACTCCCACTTTGATTTCATCCACGGTGGTAAGTACCTAAAACCCAGCTGCATTCCTTAGCATGGCATCTAATTTGTCACACACTTACAAAAACCATAGCTGGGCTCCACAGTAAACTGCAATTCACTTTCTTCCCCTCACTGCACCTCAGCCCAGCACTGCCCCACGATTTCTGTGGACTCCTGCCTGCCTATGTCTGCAGCAGCTGCTATCTCAGCTCCAGCAGCCCAGCCCCACATTCTTCTCCTGAACCACCCCTACCTGTCTGGATGGCAATGCCTTCAAAAGCATCACAGAGAGCAGGTCTGTATGGAAAAGCCATTACAGACTATTTTATCTGACAGGAAAAAAAAAAAACCCCATCTGCTCAGGCAGGCAAGAGGGCTTGTTTTACATAGTTAACATACCACCATTGTATGTACAGAGTCTGAAAGTAAGTGAAAAGAAAGTGCTACTTTTTCTTTCCCGATGGAGATCATCCAACCTGGTTGGCTGTTTACTTCCAAAGTTCCTAAGAAAAATACTTAAATCTAGCGTGTATTTTACAGCTATTCAGTGGAATTCTTCACAGCTCCGTATCGAGTCAGAAGATTCTTCTAACATGCTCAACTGCAACAACTACTGATCATTTACATGCTACTCCCAGACGCTGAGAAAAAAACAAACCAAACACCACCACCTTTCTGCACCACGTGAACAAAGTATTTCTGCCAAGAAATTAATGGAGAGGCCAATCTGCAGGTTTCTTGGAGGCAGCATCTGGAGTCAGAGCAAGCCATGGGCACGTCTGCCAAGGCAAGGGCAGTGTTGCACTGCTGCTCCTAGAGATGTCCAAACAAGGAGCTGCCCTCTAAAATCCAACACTCAGTACTGCAGGGGAATTACTGAAGGCAGCCGGCCTCGTACCTGGCATGCAACCTCTCGGGTGGGAATTGGACATTACACACAGAAAAAAGCCCCACTAGTGAGGGAGAACCTGGCTTATTAGAACTGCAGTTTGACTCAAGTGGAAAAACGTTTAACGCTGGCAAAAACCTCATAAAGCGAGATCTGCACTGAATTATGTTCAAGTTATTTTCCTTCCACTAGAGGGGGATGAGCAGCCAAAAACACTCAACCGCAGCGGTGGCGTCTAAGCCCCGCACGGCACCATTCCGCGCACACGGCGAACTTCCCGCCGCCTTCCGCACCCCCCGGGGCACCTGCTCTCGGCGCAGCCCGGTTGTCCCGCCCTGCCCCGCTCCCCGGTGCCAAGCGGGCTGCCCGCGGAGCAGCGCTCCCGGCCGCATCCAAGCGCCCGCCGGCCTCAAGAGACGGCTCGGCCGGGCGCCCGCCGCTGTGCCGAAGTGAAGTTTGTTTCGCAGCAAACAAACTCCTCGGGTTCCATTTATACCGCGGGGTTTTTTTTGAGGGTTCCTCCTCCCCCGGCTAGCACCGACCACCCCAGCCCCGACCCGCTCAGCCTCCTGCTCGGCCGCGGCTACTCACGGGGCCCGCGGGCAGCGTTCCGCGCGGGCTGCGATCGTCTGGCGGCAGCGGCTCCCACGCGGCCTGCTACAGAAGTGATGTCAGACGGGCTGGGTGTGGAGAGAGTAATTCCCAAGAGTGCCCCTCGCCTCCCGCGGAGGGAGAGGTGCGAGTGTATGTGAGTCGAGGGAGGGACGCGCGAGCACGGGAGCAGCTTTCCCCGCCCGCTTCCACTCCGTGGCGGGCGGGCACCCCGGCGCGCCGCCGCCCGACCCTCCCCGAGGGTGCTGGGCCTGCCGCTCCCTGCGGCCAGGGCTGGTCCCGTCAGCGCTTCCCCGACGAGCAGGGTCCGGGCCGCACTGGATGCCACCAGGCTGGAGTTTGTCCCTCTCCCCTGGCTGCTCCCGCCCTTAGCCTCGGTGGCTTTAGCTGAGGAGGGAGCAGGCCGGGAGAAGGCCCTGTCCCTGTCAGAAGAGCCAGCGCTCCGTACCCGGAATGTGTGAGGCGGCGGGGTGCTCGTCCCGCCTCAGCACGCCGGTCCTGCAGAGCCGCGCACGGCGAGGAACAGTGCTGGTCTGCCAGCTGCCTGTCAGCCTCCCGTCAGCGAGGGACGGGGCAGTAGGGACGGTGCCCGCCGGACGGCACGGCGAGGGGTCTCCTGGAGGAGGACAGGGACAAGGCCGAGGGCGGAGCTCCCTCTGGAACTGACTGTGGGGAGGGGAACCCAAGTTCCGAGTCCCGGGGAGGCCCGGCCAGAGGCTAGCGGAGGAAAGGCTCCGTTTCACGCTGGTGGGATCGGCCCCGTAAGTGTTGCGTAACCCCTCCCGCCGCGGGCGGCAGCGCGGCTCTCCGCGGCGCCCCCTTCTGCCCCTCAGCGCAGGGGGCTCGGCGGGAACGGCTTCTGGCCCCAGCGGCGCCGCTGAGAGGCGAGTCCGAGCCTGCCTCGAGTGGCTGCGAGAGCCGTGTTCGAGCCTCCGTGGCGGGAAGCGAAGCGCCGCCGGGGCTCCCCTCACAGGAGTCACGCCTTCTCCGTCAAAGAGATAAACCGTGTGTGTGGAGAGCCGAGGTGTAAAGTCATGTCCGGGCAGCTCAGGTGAGCCCCGGGGGTAGCTGCTCGCACCTCACGAACCTCTCCTGAAGAGGTTCGCTAACCGCCATTGCCACTAGCAAGCGTCAGTAATAAACTGTGTCCATTTTCAGCTTAGTTTTCACAAATTACGTGACAAAGATAAAATAATGATCATCGCCAACTGTGTGATGTGATTTACTCCTACTCTCAAGAAGAACGAAGACTGTAATTCAGCGTTTTGTCTTCCTTGTAGGTATCGAAAGCATTGGTATCAAAAGGTCTCACCTGCCGTTCAGGATTAGCTCTTAGCACTGTGTAAAAGCTGGTGAGGAAATGTGGCTGTTCATGTGTGGCTGTCAGACTGTCTGGTTTATGTTTGTTTTCTTTTGGGTCTTACCTCCTTTTACAGTTCTGCACAAGTTGCTGCTAACATTTGTTTTGGATATTACCTAAAACTCAGCAAGACCATGGATCTCTAGGTTGAGACCAAGTTTATGGGCAGTGTTTCCCAATCCTACAGATTACCTGTTCTGTAAGAAGTGCAATGAATTCCAGTAACACCATCCCTATTCCTAAAGTCTTCACACAAATAGCAGGTATTATGTTGAACAAAACACTGTGTTGGTTACTAGTGAAAAAGTAGTAGCATGACCTTACTTCATTGCACCTTTACTCCTCCTGAAGTGCAGCAGTGGTGGCCATATGCAGCTGTTACGAATCTCATCTGTTGCTAAAAAGCAAAAATACAAAATCACTGCGAAAGAACTACTTTGTCAGCCAAAGTGCCATCAACTCCACCAAACACTACAAGCAGTTCAACCAGAGTAAATGACATTTGGTGCCATGGTAATCCCCTTTACAGTACCATATTAACTCTGATATTAGCTTTAGCTCTTACAGCTACCAAATGCCAAAAAAAAATCTTGTGTTCACAGATCACTTCAGAATCATACAAAAAGTATCCAGTGCCATAAACAGTCTCCACAGTTCACTGAAACTTTTGGTTTCTGTATCGTAGAATCACAGAATAGTTACAGTTGAAAAAGACCTTATGATTACCTAGTTCCAATGCTCATAATTTCTAAATTTCTGGGTAGGAGGGACTGGGATAGACCTCATAGCTGCTTGCTTTGTACATCACCTATTTTCTGGTAATGGCCTTGTGGTTAGACTGGAATAGGGATTCAAAGCAGCTCTCAGGGGAGATGCTCATAACTTTGAGGCTGAAGGAGCAAAATGAGAAACTTCAGAGTATCAGGGGAGGAGGCAGCCCCACCTGTTGATTCCCAGGGATTTCAGAAAAGAAACTGGGACCTTGGACTGAGCCAACCACTACAAGCATAAGCAGCCTGATTTCCACTGGGCTGAAGCATTAGAGCTAAAGTCACTTGAAACATTCCCCTCATATAGAACTGAGCTTGCCAGTGGAATTGTGGTATGAAACAGAACACTTGATTTTTAAACAAAAGAAGTTTTGCTTACAACTTAAGTGACAACAAAGAGAAAACTGACTATTGTACTTCATCATGTACTGCATCAAAGACACTGCTTGTTAATAAGTGTAAAATACTGTCACATAAGAAAGCATTTGCTGGTAAAAATAACCTTTCTTCTCCCTCAATTTCTCTTAGTTGTATTTTTAATTGTTGTATAGTTGTCATTCATTTATATTGTCTAGAAGCTAAGAATAAATATTTTTAAAGCAAGATCAACACACTGCCAGATGACTTCAGGCTTTTCCTGGAACCAAATGATGCAGGTTCTGCTTTTCAGCCTTGTGTTGGACTGATGTGCTTTGAGTGATTTTGATTTTTTTTAATGCAATGCTAAGTATCTGGAAGTGGTGCTGACCTTTTTCTTGCCTTCTCCTCCCCTCATTTGCACAAAGGATGACAGCATGAAAGAAAAAGTGACATATCCAGGTACCTTCCTTCTGCTATCATCAGCTTATCTTGAGAGAGTTGTTTGAAAGCAAAGTTACTGACAACAGAATTCATAGCGGGCAAACATAAGACAACCATTCCATGCTAATTTTTCCTGAATTTCTTGCTGTATGCTACACTCTATCTCTGAAACCAGACAGAATTCATAAATGAGCAGATGTATCTTTCCCACTTCCCACTACCAGCTGTTACACAATGGACACAATTTGTGTATTTGAGATAAGCCTTTTTTTGGTAGTTGCAATTCCCTTTTACACATGAGAAGCTTTCAGACCCTCTAAAGATCTTAGGGGCCCTCTGATTGACCCTCTCCAATTTTTTGATGTTTCTCTTGAACCTGGGGGACCAAAACTGGACGCAGTTTTCCTAAGGTAGGCTAAAAAGTGCAGAGTGGAATAACTGTATCATTTAGTCTGCTGGCAACTCATGCTAACACAGGCCATCATGTGATAAACCTTTGCTGCAAGGGCATGCTACTGGCTCATGTCAACTTGTCCATCGCACCCCCCCGTGTCCTTTTCTGCAATGCTGCTCCCTGGTCAGTTCATGCCCAACCTGTATTGTTTCTTGGGATTATTCTGTCCACATTGCAGGATTTTGCACTCTTTTGACTTTGTTGAACTTTATGCAGTTGCTGCAAGTCCATTTCTGCATTCTGACAAGGTCCTTCTTGTTAGCATCCCTGCCACCTAACTGTCGTCTATGCCTCCCAGATTGCTGTAGTCTGTGAGCTTCTTGAGTGTATACTCCATGCTACAATCCAAGTCATTAATAAAGACATTAAACATCATTTATCTTAGTATTGTCCCCTGAAAGATGTCACAGGTCACCAGCTGCCAGCTGGACACTGCAGCACAAGTCATAAACTTTTGAGCCTGGCAATTCAGCCAATCTTCCAGTCTGTATTTCACCACTGTGGTAATAATATCATTAACAATATCACTAAAATTTTGGACAAGGCATTTTGAGGCTCTAGTGATGGAGGAACGTTTATCTTCCAATAGCTGTTTCTTTCATTCCTGATTAGTTTTATTTTACTTCCTATTTACTCTACTTCTGGTGTTGGAATATAGGATGATTAATAGTCTAATTGAATAATCTAATAGGGATGACCCACTATTAGACCTGTCATACCTGTAAACAGTAACATGTGGGTTTGTCTAATGGGTTTGTGTTATGGAGTTTATATGAGATGACCTAACAAACTCAAGCTCTTTTTAGGTTGATTTTATATTACTAAGTTTTTAGTAAGACACTTCCAGTTTTTCATCTGAATTAGAAGAATAGAAGTCTGAATATAATGGCTTTATTTCGTAAATTTAAACTTGCTTTTTTTTCAGAACCAGCAGATGGTTTATATATTCCACAAGATAAGAGGTGAGTTAAAGTCCAATTAGACAGTGAACCCTCACTAATCTATTCTTCTCCAATGAAAACTATTAGACCTGCTTGAAACTTATGATATTTTCCTTTGGCTATTCGTCCTGGCAATGGTCATAAATAGATGAGGGAGAGAATAACCCTTTGATTGTAGTTTGCCCATTATATGTTTTAAATATACTTATCTGAAATGTAGATTGTATGTTGTTAGGTTTCTCTTAGTTTCTCTTAGACACATAGTGTTGGGGATAGAGAGACAGGAATACCATTCAGTTTACCATAAATATGTATTATGTCTTTTGGACTAAAATCACACTTTGCTGATGCTCAAAATCCAGATGAATCTGATTTCTTCCCTCCTGTGGACCTTAGGAAGTATGCTGTAGAATGATTCCACCATTGGCCAGCTCTGTGAGGGGAGGAATGGAGAAAGCAATGAGAAAAATAAGGAGTGAAATGGACTTTTCCTGTTTGTTTTTTCTTTTAAAGCCCATACAAAGGGAGCTGCCATGCCCAACGTAGAACATAATTTCATTAGTTTTATTTAATTTTCATTTCATTTTCATCATCATTTCACTTTCATTTCACCTTAAAAACCACTGAGGCACATTAAGAGTGTCACTGACTTGTCCCCCTTCTCATTCCCCTCTGCAGGATCAGAGGGTTCTTTGCTTTCATTCATAAGAGCCCTGGTATACTCATAAAAAGTGTCTCAGATCTTTACAAGCCTTAGTGCGTCCTTGGTAAACAGTCTTACTCTCATGCCCCTTCCCACCCGAGCCCTGGGAACATTTCCTCCTCTTTTCCTTCAAAGGAACATGATGAGATTAAGTAAGAGCAGCAGCTTCCCAACAATCTTTAACTCCTTGAGAACCAAAGTCCTTATTTTTACTTGCTGAGCCTAGGATAAGGAGGTTGAAAGTAGTTCTGAAAAACTCAGGAAATCTTGAGGGATCTGAAGATATTTCCTTTTCCTTACTTCCTACTTCCATCTCAGTTAGTGTTCCTCTCCACAGCCTCTTATCCTGCTGTCATCCCCCAAGCCAAAAGATAGGGCATAAACAGCATATGTCAGGGAGCTATGTTCCATGGCTTATACTACAAACATATGTAAGACATATTAACTTCTTTTTTACCATGCTGACCTGCAGGACCTGCAAAGCTGCACAGATGACATCAAATGCAAAGGAAGAGCTTACCTTTCCTTTCTTTCCCACTCTTCTGTGTTGTCTTGGAAATTGCTCTTTCTGTATTCATGTTGTAATTAAAAAAAAAAACAAAACAAAACAAAAAAAAAAAAAAAAACAAAAAAAAA
>NDXB01009632.1:62677-76259 GCA_002631895.1 Agapornis roseicollis
AAAAAAAAAACAAAACAAAACAAAAAAAAAAAACAAAACAAAAAAAAATTTCTGGCAAAAACTAGCCAAGAAAAACTGTGGTGCTGCCCCTGGAAATGTTATTACTGGATCAGAAAAAACTGTTTGCCAGTGAATGATCTCATTATAAGAACTTCTTAATAGCAGTATTTCAGAAAATGCTCATGGATGATGGTAGCAAAAGCATTAAGTTCAGGGGCCTCTAAGTCAGGAGGGTATTTTGATGGTGTTGGCTAGTGGGTCATGTCTCTGTAGCCTATTTGCAGTTTATTTAGTCAAAAGTTGTGCACACAATTCAAAATCAGCTCTGTAACTCGATCTAGCTATTAAAATTCTTTAATGTTAGGCTTTGACAACACTAGCTTTGTTTGGAAAAAGAAAGAAAATAAATTGGCAAGGACTAAAGGCAAGCTGTAACAAAAAATAAATTGTGGAGCCTCTGAAGTACAGAACAGTATGTGAAGGACTTAATACATCACAAATAAAGCTGTGTGTTGCTTACCATCCTGCCAAAACAATTGCAATAGCAACCCAGCCCTCTGAAACATATAGCTTTACAAATCAAATTCATAAAACAACTTCTAACCAGTCACTCTAATAGAGATATGAATACAGGAGACTAAATCTTGTTACCAAAGAAGTGTAGTAAGGACTTGGCCACAGAAAACATGCTATTGTTTGAAATCTGCAGGAGTGTGTGGCTAAAATGGCAGGACTAGGATTTCATTGTACAAACAAAATCCAAAACAAGGTCAAAGTGCCCTATGAGAAGACACTCTTTTGAAAAGTAACCACTTGTACTGCTTAGAGGAAGAATGTATTTTGCCACTTTGGTTACTGACCTTGTCACCCAAAAAAACCACAATTCTTTAATCACTCACAAATCATCAAGTGTTAATTAGAAAATATATCTGTTTGTTCCTCTGAGAGAGCTGCTCACTCTCAGCACATTACAAATAACATGAAATATTTAAAATGTAAGAAATTAATAAATCACATTTTCATCTTATCTGTAAAGTAAAATACCATTTCTGTTTCTTCCTAGTGTCAAAGTACACCAGGAGATTTAGTCATTTGCAGCAGAAAGCGAGTGACAAGCAGCTCCACCAGTAAGGACTATCTTTCTGTATGAATCTGTTCTGCAAAATACACATGTAAATCAACAACTCTAGACTCAGCCCCATCTCTAAGATGGTACTGCTGCCCTCCCTGTGGAGAAACCACAGCATTCCTGCAGCCTTCTCACTTCAGCAGCAAGCCTGCTGTGCAGATACACTTATCTCCATATAAATTAGTGCACACATCTACTCTTCCAAGTATGCACACATAAAAATTCAAATCTGGGAACTGGATCATGTGAAAAAAGTTTTTGGATTAGCATATTTTCTGAGGATTAACACACTACAAAGGCTGTTAGTCTGTACACTGTGGAAATTCACCATCTTTGTTCATCATTATGATATGTCTCCATGCACAAAAGAGTTGTCTCCTTCTAAGGCTGTCTATTAGAAGAACCCAATACTGTTATTCCTAGTGAATTCTTACATAAGTTTAAGTATTTTAATGATCGCTTAACTAAGTCTTACAGGAAAAGTAGTATAGAAAAGGGAGAAACTCAGCTTATGCAAATGTTTACACTTGCTAAAGTCAGTGCAATACAAATTTAACACTTCATGGGAGCATTGAGGTGCTACATGAGACACAGACACAGCAATAAAGAAGATTCAGCTTGCAGATAGGTATCTTTCAATCTCATTGACTTAAGTGGATGTTGCCACAGGCAGGATTTGGACCTGAGTACTCTTAAAATGGAAATTGGTTTCATAGTGATTGCGGGTATTAATACTAAATGCGCACAGCATTAATAGGCAAAGAGAGTTTGGCTCAGGCTGAGAGAATTGGTCTTGTTCAGGTTGGAAAAGAGAAGGCTCCGGGAAGACCTTAGAGCAGCTGACAGTTTTTAAAGAGGCTACAAGAAATTTGGAGAGGGGCTTTAGACAAGGGACTGTAGTGACAAGGACAAGGGGGAATGGCTCTAACCTGTCAGAGGGAAGATCGAGATGAAATCTTAGGAAGAATCATAGAATACTTAAGGTTGGAAAGGATCTTAAGATCATCCAGTTCCAACCCCCCTGCCATGGGCAGGGACATCTTCCACTAGACCAGGTTGCTTCAAGCCCTGTCCAACCTGGCCTTGAACACTGCCAGGGATGGGGCAGACACAACTTCTTTGGGCAATCCGTGCCAGCACCTTACCACCCTCATGGGAAAGAACTTCTGTGATTCTATGTATAAAAGCTGTTAGTAGATTACAGGCAATTCTAGTAAAACCCATAAATTTGACATTTTAGTAATTCTGCATATTTTGCATTTTAACTCTTACTACGTAAACAGTGCATAAGGGTATCAGTAGTGTGTTGTAATTCTTGCAACATTATTGGCATTCTCAAGGCATTTAGTGTTTTCTCAAAGACAGACAGAGGGATATGATAAGCCTTTTACCCTCATATTTAAAAATAAGGAAGAAAATGTATTTGTCATCCAAAAGAAGCTCCAAATTCATTTGTTTGAAATATATTATTTTTTTAAGCCAGTCATAAAATGTATTATGACCTGACTCATGGTTTTTGAATGTAAGTATTTGACATTAATAGGGTGTTAACATATGGGTCTTTATCCAAATAAAAATCATACTAATAATGCCACAGAATAGTTCAAGCTGTATTGCAACACCTGGGACCTTCATGTCTGTGCTGATTTTAAGTAAACTCTGGGATGAAATAAAAGTTACAGCATTGCAGCAGACTAAAATCCTGTCGATATGAAGGGAATGAATAAGAGATACTGATTGGTTCAAACAAAAAGACTGTTAAGGACTCTAAGAAGATTTAAAGCTGAGAAGAAAAATACCAACAGCAGTGTTAGGTCTATCTGTGCAGGGCTTGCAGACACGGGTGCGTGCAGCCCTCCTCCCTCTTCCCTCTGACCTACTTCCTCTTTCCACAGGAAAAAAATGACATATATGTAAACAAAAGGAAATCTAAGCATGCTCCCCCAGGCTGGCCAGTTGTCCAGGACTGAAGTTTGCCCTTCATTATAGGTTGGGTAATCTGAACAGCATCACTAGGAGGATATTGGACTGGCAGGCCTTAGACCAAGGAGCAGGACTTTGTTGAAGGTAGGAGTAGCATTATAAATAAATAAGTAGAAATTATTAAAGTTATATTTTTGTTTTAATTTAGAAGAGAGGGTATCCTTAGGATGATCAGGAAGTGAGAGGACGCAGAGTATGCAATCTGTGCAAATAAGTTTCATGTAACTGCAGGGGCATCAGGTACATGCCTACAAAACATGGAGTTCAACAATTAATGGCATAATCTCATGTTTTGAGTAAAAGCAAGAAGATTTGAATGAGGTTGATTTGCATGACTTATGCAGTAGTGGTGTTCAGGACTTGGCTTTTCAACCTGAGCTGCACATACTTGTGTTAAGAGAGAGGGAGATGTATTTGTCTAACAAAGAGGAGAGCAAACTTAGCTAAACTCAGTTTCTCTACTATGGGAGATAAACTCTCTGGAACCAAGTGCACTTCTGGGAAAATTGTTTCTTTCTCCCTCCCACTTTGTTTCAGGACTTGAACACTTGTAACTGTTCCCTTGCCAGGCAAATGTCATCTACCACACAGCTGGATCAGCTTCTTTGCTTCTTGCATTTCTTCTGCCATCAGTCTAGACTTGTCTAGCATTGCTTTGCATTCCTGGCAGATTTAGGGAAACATATGTCTTTCTGGCTGCATGTGGGCTGCTCAGCTTGAATGAGCTGTGGGTGAGGTGTCTAGGCTGACCTGGGTTTGGAAAAGCACAGCAGCTTCATCTCTCTTCCTTTTAAGAATTCCACCCTTTTGTTCTTTTCTCCATGGTTGAAGAATTGTTTTGTAGGTTTGTATTCATAAAGATTCAATGGCAGATAAAATCCAGAATATTTCAGGAGTAATAGGAGTTCACATGAGGTTTTGCAATTTCTTTCCACATGAATTATGTGAAACACTTATGTGTGTTTAGCGTACAGAGTGACCAAAGGGCCAAGTGCATCTCTTGAACCTGTCCTGAAAGTAAAAAGCTTGTTAAAAGGGCATCTGCAGCAGTCATTAGAAGCCTCAAAATCAGATTACGATGATGATGATGGTGTTTCTACTTGAGACTGGGCAGGCCACCAGCCCTGCCTCTTCAGGATCTTTGGAGATTATTTCTGTTCTGTGGTAAATTACTGTGTTGGCTAGAACAGAAGTTCCAAGACTACAGAGCCTTTGCTTGTTTTGCTCTTTTTGTAATGCTTAGCTAGTAACTTCTTACCTGTGAAATGGACTTTACACTTCCCTGTCCTCCAGACGTTTCACAAATCTGCCTGGGAATGAAGATTTCCAAGAACCTTTCAAGACTGTAGTTATGATTATTTCCATAGATGATATGGTTTTTACTGTGGTACATTTGCATTACTTTCATGGTGATCTGAGATTCTCTTCCATCTGAAGAATGATGGAGTCAGAAAAAGGTCGGTAGGAAGACTGAGAGAAGTTTTCCTATTGAAGTATTTAAATCCTCCAAGGACAGAAATCTCACCATGTCTGACAGCCTGTCTCAGTGCTGCCCTACCCTGTTGGTAAGAAAGGTTTTCCTACCATCCAGTCTGCACCCTCAAAGCTGCAATTTGTGGTCATTGCCCTTACTATATTCTTTAGCACTATGTAGGAGAGTTTGGCTCTTATGTCTTCACAAATCCCTTTCATATAGGTGTAGGCAGTTGGTAGAATTCAGGTCAATCTCTTTTTCATCAGCCTGAACAAATTCTCTCTTTGTAAGGCATGTGCAAATTTTCCTGCACAGTAGAAGATGAAAATAGCAGGAAAAGAATGAGCAGGAGAACCAGAGGAGAGCCTGGTGCCACAGAGCTGCACTGGTGAGTAGCACTGCACCACCTGCAAGGGAGAGGTGCAGAACACTTTGCTATGCACAAAGTGAGTACCAGGTATTGAGCCAACTGAGAAGTTTCTTAGCAATGACTTTTTTTTTTTTTAATAATCTAATTATTAGATTAATTCCATGTTTCGTCAGGTTTTAGACATGGGCAAGTGACTTACTGTATACATATCAGGAAGTTGAGAATGCTAAAAATGACAGCTATTGATAAAATGTGAATAGAATGTGTCTAACCATTCCCTACTATTTCTACTTGAATGTGTTAATATGTGCACAGATTACTCTGGGAATAAAGATCTGTGAACCTTCAGGGCCCATGTTCTGGATGTGAAGAGACTATCCAATATAAAAATCTCTCAGACAGAACACATGATAGTTCATATTTTTGTATAACCTACAGTTTACCTTAGGAATGAAGGAACTATGGCCTTCAGCAGCACAACAGCAGCAAGATTATCTTGCTCCTATTTATGTATAAGTTCATCTTTTAAAGCTCTGTGTTTCTTTATATGAGTAATAGTATGCATTTGGATATTGCTCCCTGTGTCACATATATATGCCAGCATGAACACACTAGAAGAAAGTTCCATGTGAGCTGTTGGGCTTGGTCCGGTTTTTATCTGAAGCTATGACTGCATCAGAGAATATTTCCTTTTTAGTGAAGTTTACAGATTTTAATTGCTCTTATTTTTTCCCTATGCTGGTATGGTTGTCAGTACCTATAAGTCAGTAAATGAAAGTGTCTACCTTAATCTAAGAGGATAAATGCAAGAAGCAAAATAATTTTTTAAACATAACACAAAGCAAGGGGAACTGAAGAATACAGGTAAGATAGTATACTGAGATTGACCTGATATCTAGGGGTGTATAAACTATATATGATATATTATACTATATAAACTATTATAAACTGTATAATAATATAAAGTAAATAATAAAACCTATATATTTTTACAGTATATTCTAGTGATAAATTTACACAAACAGAATTACATTTAATGATGATTTGACATGGAACTTTCTTCTAGTGTCTTCTAGTGTGCTCATGCTAGCGTATGGCCCTGTGCCACAGGGAACAATATCCAAATGCATACTATTACTCCTTGACTCTTGCAACATTCAGTGTGGAAAATGTGCAGTGGGATAAGTAGAGCTCATAATCTTTCATTTACAGAGAGCATAGTTTTAAACACCATTCATGAGTTTTGCTTCCTATACCTCAATCATTTTTGACTGAGAACTACCCATCTGCCATTTTATTTAAAGAGCAAACAGAAAAGCAGTCTGCAGTGTACTATGTGTGTGGTTTAAATTTGCAGGAATGGTGCTGAACTTCTTTAGGATCTTATATTCAGCCTTTGGCTCATAACAGTAATCTCTCATTGAGGAGATAGATTGCTTAACAAACACATTTCATTATATTAATGAAGTCCCTAAATGCATACACAAGATCTCTAGCCACTCAAAAGTAGGGCTTCTAAGAATAGGACTTTTAGATCAGTATTAAAGTAAGAATGCCTTATGTAAAGTAACATGTACAAATTATGTTACATTTTTCATTGCTTGCAGTACGCTTCCAAGGTAACCTTTGTTCACCAGCAGCTCTGTTCAAGAGGCTCTTTAATTATTTATCTGGTGCAACTACTATATTCACAGATTTTTCCTCTCTTCATGCTGGAGGTGTGCAAGGAAAGAAGTGCACTGAGATCACATCACAGAGCAGAATTTCTCTGTACATAGCAAGACTGCATAATGCCTAGTCTGCTGTTATGCCTGCCAAGTGCTGTCAGACATACTGCATTATTGAACAGAACTTGGAAGAGATTAGACAACACAGGGAATAAATAATAAAGTGGGACATGGAATAGTTTCTCCTTTTTTCCTCTAGTAATTTCCACTTTCTTGACTCACCTAAGTTAAGTTGGAAGTTTGGCATCTCTCATCTTTTATCAACATTGGTGATGCAGAATGCTATGAGAATACAGCACATTTTACCTCTTTGGGAAGTACCCAGCTTCTCCCTGGAAGAGCCCGCTTTTCAACAGAATTATGATACTTAAAATAAAATCTTACTATTCCTAGACCAGTTTCAGACATGCATAGAGTCACACTTGTACAGGAATGAGAGGGTGGAGAGAGCTGCACCTTCAACAAATGCTGTATATTTATGGAGAACTTTGTTGTTTGGTTTGAGGCAGCAGAGAACAATGTCTAAATGTTCCCAGAGTCCATGGCTTCATTAGGAAGTATCAGATATTTGGAAGGCTGGAGACAGGCAGTTTCCAAAAATTTTGTACTTGGAGCAATTCCCCTTAAAGGAGAATAGAATCTTTCCTGTCTACCTGTAACTTCTATAAAGCTGTGGTTCCTGAAATTCTGCTTTTCCCAGGATTGGGGATTCCCAGAGGATTGGGGGGATTCCCAAAGTTTTGGAATATTCTTTGCTTCTTATCCTTCTTTGTAGTTGCAAGGTAGCTCATTCTGTATTTTTCTCAAACCCTCTGATTTTTTTGCATCCTCCCAAACAGGACAAATTAGTTTTCTTCCCTAATGTCCCACAGCCTTGCAGGACTGCTGTAGTCACAGTGCAATGCTGCTTTGCAAAGGTGTTGGAAGGTAAAGGTCTTGTCCTTAGCAGCCTTTTATGTACACAGAAGCTATTGTAGTTAGCAGATCAAAACAGACTTCAGTTGTGAAAATATGAACCTAACAAGGCTTTGTAGGTGTAGATGGTTGTGGGTTTGGTGGGTTGTAGCAACATTCTGTCATCAGCATTGAAATTGCTTGAGATCAAAAGCTAGATGGGATTTCTGAATTGTTTCTGAAAGAACATGTGAAGTCTGTTGGGTTGAGTCACTTATCCAGCATGCTCTCATCTGTGTTTCCCCATTAATCTCATCCACTGATGTTGTTTGTCTTGGGTTTTTTCATTCAGTTCAGGATGATGTTGCAGAAGTTCCTGGGGAACTTTTCACCACAACTTAAGAAAATGTCACATTGGCTCTTGGTTTCCATAGTTCTGTTTGCAGGTGCATTTCTCCATTCTGTTTTAAGGAGATTTGCCTTGTTTGAACAAAGTATGAGTTGAGTGGAGGATGGAGTTTTGTGTGTCAGTTCCTCCCAGTGGGCTCTTGGTCAAAGTTGCTTACATCTGTTCTTGGTTATATGTGTCTGGTGCTGTGGTACCTGTTCTGCCTGTGAGGTTGCTGTTGCAGAGAAGGGCCTCCAGTCATCATCCCAAAGAGCATCATCATCCCATCTTCACCTGTGTGTCCTGTTTCCTTAGTCACATGACCAGCTTCTACTCAAGCTCTGTTGATGTGGTTTAGCAGGAAGCTAACGCTGCCCATTCAGTAAGGAAGCTCTGCTGTTTTTTTTTTTTTTTTTTATTGATCAATTTGGAATGAAATGCAGGTGTTTTTTTACCTTCAATACAGCAGGTTTGACTCAATCCAGTGAAAGCAGATTCCTATTTAAGACCCAAAAGGGCACAAATGTGAAAGATCCTAGAGCAGCATGAAGTCTCTTCTTCATATGTCCTCTTTCTCTACATGTTCTAGCTCTCTTTTGAGACTGATTGTTTCCCTTAAGTGAATTCCCTTATTTATTCTAGCCCACGTGTTAGGAAGACAGTACTGAAGTTCAAAAACATCTGGAGAGTTTGGCAGCTTTGAGCCTTTTATGTTACTGAAGTCTTCTGAATGAACAATATCAAGCAGTTTATTCTCCTTTCATTGGGTGCCTATTTCATAGCCTCTTAAATTATAATTGAAAAAAATATTTCTGCATCTTTTATCATTATTCCTTCATTAATTATGCCCAGACTTGCTGCGACCATAGTGACTTACTGCCCGATTGATCAGCACATTCCCATAATATAAAGTCATACTCATTAAATTGCAAGAATACATATTCAGCTCCCCTTTTGTTTACCCTGGTACATCTGTCGAGCTCTCCTTCCTCTCATGTTTGCTGACTGCTTATAACCCAGGAACAAAGCGCTGATCACAGCTGCTGAGACAGCCCAGATGAGTGAACAGTGGAAACTGGTTTTGAGAACAGCTCAGAGTATCTTCCTGCCTTGCTTGCTCAACCAGGTGCTGAACTGGCCCTGGCAGCAGCCCTGGGGAAAACAAGGGGTGAAAAGGAACCTGCAGCCCTGAGGCAGATGGGAAAGAACAGGAGACAGGGAGTCCACTGAGGTACATGGCACTACTCATTTTCTCCAGTGAGGCTTCACTGTAAACAAGGATCTTCTACTTACTAGGAGTGTTATCAGCATTCTAAAACTCATCTCAATCTTTGGAGTTAGTTGCCCTTACTGCTTGCTTCAGGCACTAACTTAATCAAAACATGCACAGCAAGAGCTCTTATCTCTTTATTTTACAAACCACAAGACACTGTACAGTGTCAATTTAACTTCTGCAGCCCAAAGCATGCTCTTGTATGTTAGCAAGGTGCACTTGCAAATAGTTAGTTACACCTGAGAACAAGCATGGCTTCAGTTACCCCAGGAAGGCAAAAGCACTATACTCGCTGGGATGGGGGGGAAGCTTTAATGAAAACATTTTATTCCCCAAGAGTCCAGCTATGAGTGAGGGTTCTCATGAAGTTCTGCACCCAGATTCATGTGCATTTTAGATGACATAAACTGCTCATCATATTCTGTGCAAGATGATTCACTTTTTCCAGCCACTTCAATGTCGCACATGTGGAATCTGTTGTATATTGTCAGCCAGTACTGCACTCTTTCAGCCCCTTGTATATATAAACCACGCTGAGTCTTTCAACCATTCCTGTAATATCCTTACTTCTATGCTGTTCCCCTCAGGAGAGAAAAGGCAAGGTATTTTGATACTTTTATTTTGTAATCCCAATAAGGGATCTAATGATTATATTAAACCTTACTGTAATAGCTACCATGAGGGCAAAGATCACTCTGTTACCTTGGATAGTTTGACTTCAGAGTGCTTAGTCTTAGATCCTAAAATTGTGTTCACTTTTGAGTTTGTAGACTCCGTTTTTCTAGTTTTGTGCTTTTTTTGTTTTGTTCTGGTTTGGTTTTAGTCACAGCAAGATCATATTAGAGCTTTTCAATCCCCTGAAAATGTTGATAGTAACATTTGTAGAAGATCAAAGCTTCTTCCTGTGCTGTAAGACCTTCTCATCTGCCTTGTCATTTAAGTGTTTGGCAAATGGGATTAAATCTTTCATTTGCATCAAAACAAAAGTTTAAAGTAATCAACCGACAATAAACCTGGTGGCAGCTGTTCCAAAACATCATGGTAGTTTACAGATTGCTGTGCCTAATTGGCAGTGCTTGCCGGATTCCTTAGGAGGGTGGAATTGGAACCAGACCCAGCTGGTGAGGACTGAGGTGGCCATGTGGATGTGCATCTTCTCACTTCTCCTGACATTTAACCCAGAACTGTGAAAAGTTCTCATCCATTTTATTCAAACCTCATACAGTTTTTAGGCTTTTTTTTTTTTTCTTTGTTTTGTTCTCTACTTGAAGTGATAGCAGCATCAGCTTTCAGATAAAGCCTGTTCAAATTTTCTGTGACTAGCAGTTGTAATCTCCTTCCTCTGCTTCACATTTGTGACAGATGGAGCACTCCAAACTCCTTGTAGCTCTGCCCAAACAGGGAATTCACAAATTTATGCTCTAAATTAAGGCATAGCATAATGAAACAACTCTTAAAATGTTGAATCATTTGTGTTGAAAACACTGGGGACTGACTGAACATGTTAAAGAGCCAGGGCTGAAGGGTAGTGCCTTCACCATCCTCCCTCAATGCACCCAAAACCAGCCTGACAGGTAAGGAACAGGCTTTCTGGTGTGGTTTGATAGTGCCTGCAGCTCTGCCAGATGTGAGGTGTGGCTGCATGGGAGCTCAACTGCCTTGTGCTGAGCTGTTTGGTTTTGCTGGGAAACCAGCCTTTACCAACCCAGGGTAGGGAGCTTTAAGCTTAGACATTGTGCTCAAAGACCACCACAGGTGGTGAAAGGAGCCCTGTCTGCTGCAGGGGAGGTATTTCAGTTAATACTGGATAACTAAACCCTAATGAAAAAAACCCCCCTTTGGAATATTGCTTTTTTTTATTTCCTCCTAATAGAAGAGTGTAAAGACTATAGGCTTCATTTGAATCTGAGGGATCAACACCCTCCACCCTTCCAAAAGCAGAATTGTTACTTTGTGAACTTCCTATATTCTTACTGTTTTCTGCATATTCAGAGTAACTCGTGCTGCACTGCTGTTCAAAAATAGTGAAATAATAAATTAATCTCACAGTGAGAGTCTGCCTCAAAGGCTTCACTACCGGGCACTTGCAGAATGCAGCATTGCCTTTCAGATCTTGAACTTGCAGGAGAATACTAATATGAGCTGATCTGGAGGATTTTCCTAATGGCTTTACCTAAGATGACTGCTTTACATAAAATACATAAGGGGAAAATACTGCCTTGTCAAAATTCAAATAATTTTGTGGGAACAAATAGTTTTCTTGGGTTTTTGACAGGGAAAGTTGCTTCTCAGTTGAACAAGAAATCTTCCACTGCATGTTCCCCTCTCCACTGAATTTGGCTGTCCTTAAGTCTCTGCTCACAGTGCTCCTGGCAGCTTTACCTGGTAACTTGTAGTAGGTTTTTATTCTCTCCTATAGCACTTTTTTCACTTCTTATCTGTTAAATATCCTTGAGGACAGAACTGAGACTGCATGTAGTCTGTTTAGGCAACACCCCTGGTTAAATTCCTGTACTGCTGTTCCTAGCATATGCCAGGTATCTGCCTCAGAGTGTTTGCCAGTCATCCAATGGTTGAATAGGGGCAGGGTGAGAACCAGGTTCCTGTTCTGAAATGATCAATCCAATTCCCATTTTAGTCTTCCTCTGAGCAGCCTATCTCTGAGGCTGTTTACACTGCTGGGCACACATGGTTTTCTCTCCTGTCCTCCACTAAAAAAATAATAAACAAAAGCTTAGTAACACCTATTTCATCTACACAGAAAACAGGGTGTTCAAATCATGTGGCATTTTGGATGTAAAACTTCCTCCTTCTGAAATGAGCATGATTACCTCTAAGTCTCCCAAGTCTTAATGAATTCAGTAGGGTGCTCTCAGAGTTTGACTCTGTGCTTTTGGACTCTGTTGTGGGATTGGAGACCTGAACATGTAAACTTTCTTAAAGAGCTAGTTTTCAAGTTCACTAAGATAATAGCTGTTACTGTTTTTCTCTGAATTGAAATGTGGTAGAGTATGTTCAATAATTTAGGACGGCCTGATGCTTCCAAGAAAGGTGCAATCTGCTGGAAGAGTTTGACTTGCTGTCAGGAGGACCCGCCAACAAGCTGCTTTGTACATTTCAACAGTTCCAATTTTCAGTTTTTCCAGAAGATGCTGATTTTTTTTCCCTCCCCTTTCTTGAATAAACGTAAGACACACACTTGAAATGAAACCAAAGCTAAGGACTATTAAAAGCTGACTGGAGCAGCAATGCCTGCCTTTAGTTTATTGCTTCCTGTTCTGATCATGAAATTTGAATCAGACTCATTTTAAAGATAACAGAAGTCCCACAAATTGCTGTTTGGTGTAGTTATGTCTGCTAACACTTCCTTTGAAGTAAGGCCACTATAAAATCTGTCTTTTAGGACTTTTTAGTACAATGAAAACATTTTGGTTGCCAAGAATATAGCTTTATTTCTACTTTTTTTTTTTCTATTTTGAATCAATGAAATTAAAAAGTTCTACTAGAATTTGGTGGCTGTGTTTTCTTTTTCTGAGGAAAAGATGGTGAAGAGATTAGTCTGAAAGAAAAGAGCTGTATTCTCCCATACTGAGACTGACATTTTTATTATATTGAAAAAGCCAGCTTTAAGTAAAAAAACTGATTCTCATTATCACTTGGTATTAAAAGCTGAATTGCTTAGCAAGATCCTTCTCCTGCACTGTAAAATGTTTGTAATCAGAGAAGGCTTGGGAGGAGATTCTAAAATGTTGATATTTATCCCAAAAGAGCAAGAATGCTACAGAATGGTTTGGTTTGAGTTTTCCACCTCCCTAAGTCATAGGAATCTTTTTTTTTTTAAAGTCACTTTTTTTTAAAAAAAAATATAAAAATCCTGGAGTTGTGTGATGTTCACAAGATAACAGCATAACTGTCTAAAGCCACATAAGTAGAATTAAACCCAATATACAGTCCTCTCTAGGTGTGTGGGAAGACACTTGTCTCACTAATTCTTCTGTTTTTGTATTTTCTTTGACAATGGGTTTAAAACCCCTGAACTTTAGAATGAAAGATTAATAAAAGATAAATCCTACTTTCAGGAACTTTGTACTTCTGCAGAGTAAACTCATGATTCTATCTAAAAATCACTTGTTTGCCTTGGGACAAATCCTTGCAGTTCTGCCCTACTCCAATCACTATGACTAGGAGGAGTTTAATTCACACCTTGAATTATTGTGTTTGAGCACTTACTGGCTACAAATGAAAAGTTTTGTAGTGGTGACACACCAACTTTATCAAGCCTTTATGCATACAGTGAAACACCAAGGCTTTACGTTTTTTTTTTTTTTTTTAAGTGAAGGGGGG
>NDXB01009632.1:76376-102429 GCA_002631895.1 Agapornis roseicollis
TTTTAAGTGTAAGGGGAGAACACAAGTCAGCTCCTTTTCATTGTATGACAATACAGAGTAAAGCTTCCTAAGTGGATCCATGTTTAAAAATGGTTCATGCCACAGCCTGCTGATTCCTGAAGCACATCCACAAACAGTAGCCTATTAGATGGGTTGCAGGATTGCCAGAATTTCTGCTTAAATTCCAAGTGGCTTTCTTAGAGGGGACATCTCATAGCTGGGCTGAGGTGTGTGTGTGTGTGGCAAAGTGCTGATGTCTTTCTTTTCACACAGTGATCTCCAAATACATGATTTAATGAGGCTTGAGCATAGGTCATGGCACTTTCTCAGAATATGGTATCATGGGGTGTTTTCTGAGCAGTGTGAGCTTTTTCACCCTGTTTTTCTTGAGATTTAATAACACTTTAAAGAGTGAACATCCTCAGCTATTCAGGTATGGAAGCAGAGAAGTAAGTGCTGCTCTTGCCAGATGCAGCACAAAAATAAAATGATTTGGAGCAGGATTTCTGATTCTCCTGCTTACCTGTGTGGATTTTGTAGTTCTAGCCATTTGTCTGAATTTTCTGTGATGTCATATGTGTCTTGGTAGTTACTTGCAATAACAAAGACTTCATCGTTTCCAGAACCTCAGCTTTAGCTTAAGTATGTTGTAGATTTGTCACTGCTTCTTTCTGGTGTTGTAAAACAGAATATGTGAATGTGGTTCCTTCAGTCCAGTGTGAAGACACCAATCTGTTGTCTAAAAGACATGATGATAACAGCTTCCCCCCTCCTTCCCCGCTTCTTTCTATTGAGGAAACTGCTTCGTGTGTTTAAACAATCTCTAGTTTCAAGACTTGATGTGTTTGCAAAGAAAGCTCTGTCAGTTCCAGCTATGATAATTTTAGTATACTGTCTTTTACATAAGAAGAACTGGGGGAGATGAAATAATAAAGGAGTTCTAAGCCTTTTTGCCAGGCAGGTGGTTCAGGTAGACTGTTCTACCCTTCTGGATTTTCTAAGAACAAAATGTTGTTAGAATTGCTGCTCATATTTAAGTACTGTAAAGACAAAAATCAAAGGCTTTATTCAGTTTATTCACTTCAGTGCATAGTGGGTATCTCATTGGCCATGTGCCCCACACCCACCCCAGAGTTGCAATGACAAGAGTCTTTCAGTTGATTCCAGTTGCTACCATAAAGGAGTTAGATTTAAAACACAAATGAAATTACACACTTAAGTATCCTGCAGTGCAATGCACAGGGGTATGGATTAATGTGAGCAATGTTTGTATTTTTATTTGCCATTTGACAAGAGGTAATGCGTTTAACCTGAAACAAGGGAAGTTCAGGTTAGATACAAGGAGGAAGTTCTTTACTGTGAGGGTGGTGAGGCACTGGAACAGGCTGCCCAAAGAAGTGGTAAATGCTCCATCCCTGGCAGTGTTCAAGGCCAGGTTGGATGGGGCTTTGAGCAACCTGGTCTAGTATGAGGTTTCCATGCCCATGACAGGGGTTGGAACTAGATGATCTCAAGGTCTTTTCCAACCCAAACTATTCTATGATTCTATGCCTGCGACTATCCATTTTAGCAGCTATTCTGTCCTATTTGTTGGAAATTATTAAGTGTTCTGCCAAGTGGTAAAAGTAGACAAGAGAGTAATGCATATCTAAACACAAACTGTAGAGCACCAGTAATGCAGCAATAACAATGGGATAATGTTAAAAGTAGACCTCTATGTTCATTATTTATACAATATCATATGAAGACAACCTTTTTATTGCCTATCTCTTCAATCCGGTTGGCTTCTAAAGTACTATCATCCTTCTGTAGTCTTTGGCTCTTTCAGGTCAAGTTCTCCATCTTGCCAAAGTCAGTGATTGGGCTCCATTTGTGCACAAAGGCAACTGTTGGTTTTGATTGTGTATGTGACTGAAGGACTGGCTTAAACAGCAGGTATGCAATTCCAGAAAGAGGGAACAGCATTAGCATCAAGACTTCTACTGACTGGTTTGTAGATAATAACTGCATAGCAAAACATTGCCTGTAATTACAGCAGAACAAAGTGCTTTCCTGCTGCTTGCCAAATCTCTCTCAAAACTCTTCCCTCAAATTTAATACAGATATTCGTGCAAAGATTAAGCTCAGTTTGAGCCCACGGTGAAGAAACTTAAGTCACGTGTAGCAGTGCCACCTAGTGTACTCTGCTAGTCCGTGGTTTTCAGGGTTAATAGAATTTTACCCCTGTCGTATCTTGAGTCTGTAATGGTTTGGGAAACTAAACATTACCTTTTTGTAGAAATCTCTTGAAAGCTGGGCCAGAATATCTTCTTGCATCAAACAAACTTTTACCTGATGGCTTAGTTTATTCTTTGCAGAATTAATGGCAAAATATTTTGAAGTAATCCATGCATAACAGGTGATTCCCTTTTTGCCATGTTTAGTTTTAAAATGAAATGGTCAGGGAGGATGGAGCAGTGATTGGACACTACTCTTGTTTTCGAAATGCCACCTTGATATTGTGGATATTCATTGAGGATCAATAATATATTTATAAAAATATTCATGGAATAAAGTAGCATTTATTATAATCAAAATTTATAGAATTTTTGCCTGCCAATCTACATAAAGTTCTATTTGAGAAATGGAGGAATAGAAATAGATTAGATTACAGACTTCAAACAGTAAATGATTTATCCTGTGTGAGAATTCTGAAAAGAAATGGGTTTAAACCTGCTGTGGCTCTTTGCAGATTGTTGTGATTTGTAACTCTCAGCCTCCCAGCTGTTATTGCTGTTAAGTTTTGGCTCCTTGTTACTGAAGAATAGCCCCCATAAGTCTGAACCTTGTTATTGTGACAAATAAAGCCATGGAGTGGATTTTTATTTTTGCTATAATACCTGTAAAGATTGACTAATGAAATTTACAGAAGTTTATCTGGACTTTCACCAGTTTTAAGGAAACAGATTTAGTTGTGTGTACCTCTAACCAAGAGGAAGTTCATCCTTGCAGCTGTAGCTGTTGGGAATTGCATTTTTTTTCTGCATTCCCAAAGGAAATGCTGTCAGCCAAAGTTAGAAATAGCAGGAGGACAGAAAGCAAAAGGCAGAACTGCTGGATTTCTACCTAATAGGATTTGTGCTGCTTCACTTTCTGACTTAGTTGCTGTATTGTTTATCCAGTGCTGTCTAGTTCAATAGATACAATCCTAGGGCCACCCATGGAACATGAAAAATACTGTCTTGAGTTCAGGTGCCCTCTCTGTGTGCTCATTCAAGACATGAGAAGGGGAGAACTCTGCCAGCAGGATCTTTGAAGGGAAGATTTATATGAAAGGATATTACTTACAGCATATTGATCTTCAGAATCTTGGGATGTTGTGCTGTACAAACAGCAAATTGCTCAAAGATATCTCCAGATAATACTGCCTTTGACTCCTTTCTTTGGAGGGAAAATAAGATTGTGACCACTCCAGTGCCAAAGCCCAACATCACTGATGCAGGTGTGGTGAAAACTGAATGAGTATAACCCACACTGTCTTCTACAGGGAGATCTCGTATGTTTCTTAAGAAAATCAGAGCATGGACTTTACAATTTGGGTACCCCAGGATTGCTTTTATTCTTAATAGATGATGAGACTAATATGTTCATATGATTATCCACTATTATGAGAAAAAAAAAAAAAGGAATTAACCGAGTAAGTTGGAAACAGCCATCTGATAGCTAACCTAGTATTTCTTAAAATCTGTTGTATACCAGAACAAGTGAGTCCAGTTCCTTACAGTTGAGATACAGTGAACTTGCAATCAACAGCATAGGACATACTGCTCTCTGCTTCACAACAACAAGATCACAAGGTAATTCAGCAGTTGATTCAGCTCAAAGGATGTCTAGTCAAAGGGGGTGTTACTACCTGAGCAGGAGCTGCTGGGATTATTCCATTGCTGGTGAAGACCCTGTTGTGTGCTGGAGACTGCAGAACTGGCTTGAAAGGTTGCCTCAAGAATGCACAAGACTGCACCGTGTGTCTTTTGTTGCTTGGTTTTGTTTTACTGAATGGTTCCTTAAATATTTGGATGCCATTTCACATTTCTTAAATATTGTAGTCACTGAGCCTTGCAGATAGTACTAAATGCTACTTATCTAAACTAGATTTAGATGGGAGCCCCCCAGTTTTCCCTGTTCCCACAGCCTAAGACAGTGTTTGAAATATGCATGTTGCTCCCCATCATCCACTTTCCATTCTTTCAAAAACTCCTCCTGTTATAACTTGGCCTTGCATGTGTCTTGGTATAAGTTTTGTTACTTTGAACTAATTTGGAGCTTGGTTTCTACAGTACTTGTGATCAAGAGGGTCCTATCTCCAGAATTTGGAGCTGCATCCTCCTAAAAGGGGTGATTGTTTTGACTGTTCTCAGTGATGAGAATGAACAGTGTTTGTGACTGAGCTGAGTTTGATATTTCACTCATATATATATAAGGGGTCTTTTTATTAGTAGTTCTAAAACAGTCCATTGATGTAGCAGGCTTGGAAGCCCTGCAGTGGAAGGGCATCCAGGTAGCTTAAGTTTGTGTAGCCTAAATTACTTTTTTGAAACATGTAATACATATCAAGATGTCAGTGGTGATACTGAGTAAATTTTTTCAATGGCAGGAGTATCTCAGAGTGCTTCTAGCACTGATAGACAACTTCAGACAAGGTCTTCAGAGAGAACCTTTAGCATACAGGAAGAAGGGAGACCTTTGCATTTGATAAATGTGAATTATGTAATAATCTAGTGGGGGAGGAGGGTAAAGGCTTAGACAGAAAAGCAGGTGATCTAGCTCTTTCCATTCTTCTCTGTTTATGCTTCTGTAATGTGTGTGTTTTACCACCAACTAGTGTAGGAACATTTCCCGGGACTCCTTGTTAAAACGTTGGCATAGCATCAGAAGCATGTCCCCCCTCCTCTCCCCTGGATTGTGCAATAAAGGTTTTGAAAGTACAGCAGAGGAGGAGTTCCCAATGGCAATGTCTTCACAACATTCTAGCAGCCAACTTAGTTTTTTTGGTGCCATGGTCTGTATTAAGTTCTTCTGCAGACCCCTTCAGGGCAGTTTTCTGCCACAGTCAGCAAAGCTTTGGAGGGTGAT
This sequence comes from Agapornis roseicollis, assembly GCA_002631895.1. Lineage (NCBI taxonomy): Eukaryota > Metazoa > Chordata > Aves > Psittaciformes > Psittacidae > Agapornis > Agapornis roseicollis. The sequence goes on from NDXB01009632.1 coordinate 81,489, forward strand.
TGCTTGAAACCCCAGCTTGAGGCTTTGCTTTTATTTTCACGGGGCAACCACATCAAATGGTAAATGTACTTACATGGTTCTTTTAGATCCAGGGTAGATCTGTGGGTGCCAGGCTGACATATACAGTAAGAACTATGTGTTTTGCCTTGGGAAGAATCAAAACAAAACTAAACTGCAAGAACAACTTAGGCACCTTTCCAAGGGAGTCCAAAATCATGACTGGTGCCTGCTGTATCTCACTGGCCTTGCATCACTAACGGTAGCACATAGCACAAGTCACTGTGTGGTGTGCTGACGGCTGGAATGAAGATTTCACCTTGTGGAGTAAAACTGTTTAACATTTTGCAATATTAAAAGCCCTCAGGAACATAGCAGGGATCTTGTGATTTGAAAAGTCAACCAGGTTATCAGGTATTTCTGAAAGCTGGAAAAGAAATTTTTCATTTGCTTCCTTCCTTCCAGTTGAATGTTCTCTGACCATTTAACTTCTGCTGGTGGATTGGCCTCTGTGTTTTTTCATCTTTTGCTCTGCTGTTTTAAATGAAAGCAAAATGCTGATGTAACCTTATTAACAGTTGTAAGGCTTGATTATTTTTAATATTTTAAAGGCAAAGTTTAGACAGTGTGTAGACATGAAGATGGAGTGGAGCTGTGGTAGAGCGGAACTGGAGCAGAGCTGAATCTTTGAGGCACTAACAGGCTTTAAACAGGGGACCTATGTTGAGCTGGAACTTTGCCACATGCAGTATGAGTGGCAGTGTTTTAAAACAGGTTGTCCTTACCAAAGGAGTGAAAAGATAAATTCTAACCACAAATGGAATAAAGCTGTAGGAAAATAAATTGCCTGTGTCTACTTAACACCTGCACTTGAGTATTTCAGAAGCAGATGAGAAATCTGGTTGCTTGTAAGAAACCCCAATTTTTTGCCTTTTGAAGGCCTCATTCATTAGCTCAGATATTTGGATTAAGGAACTAAAGATTTTGACAGGTTCTTCTTTGTTTTAGTGAGCAAATCAGTAGATCACACTGAGTAGGAAAACAGGCCAGACCTTGTTCTCACACTTTTGTAAGCAGCATAAATGCAATTATAAAACTAGACTAACGTGTGCAGCAAAAGACAAATGTTCTATGACTATCTACAGAAGAAATGGGCATAAACAAAAGGAGACAGTGCCAGTACCTGGAATGCATCTCTTTCCTCTGGCCACATTTGTTTTGTTGTTCTCATCTGACTGATGCTTTGATAAGAGATGCTGACTTCAGAGGGAGCTGCCATAATCTGTGTCCTTCGCCGATCTCCTGTTGCCCCAGCTGGGCTATGACCTGCAAAGTTTGACTGTTTAATTTTTGCAGAGCAAGCCCAGCTATGGCATTGAGACAGGCTGTGGATAGACTTTGCTGTGTGTCAGCTTAAGCATTGGTATTGCTTAGACATAAAAACAAGAATAGGTGGAATAAAGTGAAACTAGATTATTCTTTCTTTCCTCTAGGCTGGCATTACTTCTTTCTGTGACACCAGAATCAGCTTTATACTTGGCATGGGCAAGGCTGTGCTTTGATTTTTTTTTCTTTTTTGGCATTATCATATCCTTAGTCACAGCATCTTAAGGTGCTTCTATGCATCCCAGTTAGGTATAATTTAACACTAAGATTTTTAGCTAAACTTAACATCCCTAGAGGCTTTAGAGTTTGAAGGCTTTTTTACTTACTTAATTAGAAAGTTGTGCCACCGGTCAGGCAGTGTTTTCCCAGCTGTCTGTTGCCGGTGCAAAGCAGTACACTCAGTTTGCACATAGCATAGAGTAATGCCTTACTGAAGGAATTGCACAACTCAATGGGAGAGACAGAAGCACCTTGATTATTACTCATCTGTGTAATGGGAACTATTTGAAATCTTGGCTGGCAGCCCAAGGAACTAATTAAAAAAAAAAAACTGTAATAATTTAAAAATCAAACTCCTCCCCCTTGCCCTCCCCCCCACCCAGCACCACCACTCCCACAGAGAGGAACACAGTTGTTACATTGCTAAAAGAAGACAGGGTGAGGGAGTTTTGATGATTCTATCACAAATGGGCAACAGAATTAACTGTATTTCAAGCCCAGTTGTGTGTATTAGTCTGAGTACAGAACTCAACACACTTCAGATTCCTGGAAATCATTCAAGGATTTGTATTCTGTGCAAAGGGTTTAAAATGTGATCTGCTGCTGGTTAAAAGCAGCTTGTCCCAGTTCCCTCTGCAGACAGCAGTCTGGAGCAGTTGAAACCAAGCCAGTATTGCTGTAAGGGGGAAAAGAAGGAGAAATTGAAGTAACAGAAATGCATGTGCAGGGTTATGTCGCATGAGACCAGTGAGAAACATAAGCACAGCCTCCGGTCAGCAGAAATCTTTCTGGAAAGGAGCAGCTTTGCCAAAATGTGCATAAAATGTAGAATAAAAGAAGAGAAGGAATGGAAAAATGTGGGAAAAGTACATAGTAACACACAAGTGTTTGGCCTGTTTTATATGACAGTGTATTAGACAGTGTACTAGAGGTGGGTAAACGTAGTTTAGTTTTATGAGACAGTTCATGGTCAGTCTGAAGTTGTGCATTTCTCCTTAGGTCTTCACTTGGTCACTTATTTCTCTCTCCTTTTAAAGTGACAGAGGGCATTTCTGTGGAAAGTAAATTGTAATTTTCATGGAAAAAAAAAAAAAAAAAACAAAAAATTTTAACTCAAAACTTTCTGCTGCAGTGCCAGAGAAACAAGAACAATTTCATTAGATTTTATGGGAAACTTGAGCAAGTGCAGTGCAAGAAGTGTACCCAAGCTCTTGGTTCTTTTATCTTGCATTGTAAAAATCACTGGCAAGAGATATTGTGGGGGGTGATGAGTTGGGGAGGAGTCCCCTATGTATAACATTTCAGAAATCTTCCTATGAGTGATCTACATTTAAAAAAGTAAGCAAACCTATCTACAAGTGTATGCTATAAATAGATTATATGTGTTTGTTAATGATGAAAATTAATCCAGTAAAGCTGACTAGCACTCTAGTAGAGTGCTTTCCCAATGTGGTGAGTGCCCTCATTTGCCTTTTTGAGTAACTTGTGGAGGAGCAGCAGGAAGATCTTCTGAACATTAGATGAATTGGCAGTGGACTAGAACAGAAAAATAACTTCAGGGGGTTTTATTCTTTGTGTATTGCATCACTTCTGGACAGTGTGACTAGGTAAGTTTGTGAATTTTCACAACTCTTCCATTCTAAGCTTTATAGTTAGTAAAGTTCTTCTAACATGATTCTGTTCAAGCTCTGCAGCTTAAAATGCAAGTAACTCGTGGCTTTTAAGAACACATCTGTAATGCAATAATGTGCTTCTGCCTTCATGGGTACTTAAGGAAGTAATAGCAAAGTAACTCTGAGGTTTTGAACTTGGATTCTTGTTTCTGTTCATTGTTGTAAGTTGACCAGCAAGGGAATAGCTGAAGTTCATTATGCTGATGTATTGAGAAACTCTTGAGGTTGTTTTTGAAACTAGGGCCTGAGTAGTTCTCAAATTTCATCATCACTTTCCAAGAGACAGCAGTGGCAGAGAGTTGCACAGAAAATTACTGGTAGCCTATTGTTCAAGCTGAATGCAGTTAAGTTCCAACAGTGCTGGTACTTCTGAGTCTCAATCCATGTTTCTGTCTTATGACAATGCTGTGACCTGTGCTGGTTACTCTGAGAGTGCTCAGTATGGGCTAGTTGAGATCACTAACAGATTTTAATAAGTAAACATGAAACCCAGTGCTCAGTGTTCAAATGATCTAGTAGATGGATGAAAGTAAAAGGTAAATTAGCAGTAATTAATATCCTTTGCACAGCAGCCTTGGAAAATCAAACTAGATTTTTGGATGAACGGTTTGATTCCCTCCCCCCACCCTGGGGAAGCAGGGAGGCTTACTTTGCTCTGTTTACATCTCAGAAGTACTAAATCTATAGCTAATCAAAAGAAGCAGATGGCTGGTGTTACAGTATGAAGTCTTTTTTTGCAGTTCATTAAGTGCTATGCTTGAAATGAGATTTGCATGTGCTGGGAAAGAGAAAATGTAGGAACCACAGTCTATCTTTACAGTCTTAGTTCCACTTTTGCATCTTTACAATTCTATATAATGGGGCTGACTAACAAAGCCTCAAGCTAAAAGGTTGTGTTCCACTGCTGTGTGGGTGTGGAAGGACCTGAACTGCCAAGGAAAGCATCTAGGACTTAGTAATAGTGGTTTGCAGGGGATCACTGGCAGAGCAGAGATGGTGCCAATTACATTCACGTACTCAAGATTGTTTTGCAATCAAACAATTGCCTGAGCCTTCTGATTTAGGCTAGAATAATCTGGCTGGAATTCATGAGAAGTCAGAAACTGTCCCTGCTGCCTTGCAAGCTCTTGGGAAGATTTTGCTTAAAGATGTGTGCAATTGGAAGTGTGCCACTTGATGAAAGACTATCTGAAATGGATCAGGGAGCCTCCAGTAGATGTGCTCCTACTCAGAAGTCTGCTTACCAGACATACCCACTACTACAGGGTTCTGACAAGTCCTGCCTGCTTTACAGACTAATGAAAGAAGTCTGTCTTTTAAAAGTACCTCATGCTTAGACATCCCTCATTATCCTGCATAAATAAAAAGATCGAAGCTTATAACACTCTCCATGGGAAATGTCACCAGAATTGCCACGATTGCTACCAGAGCATTTAAAAGTTTTTATCTGATTTGAAGAGGAAATTTAAATATAAATAATACTGTATTCTTTGGTAGAAAAAAATCTGTGATGGAATTAATGTTTTGAAATAAATCCAGTCTCTCACAGTAATTACCCAGGTAGTATATTGCCTGTGCAAATGCAGTTCAGGGCCTGCAGCAACATGTTACTTCTGTCTTTTCCCTCTATGCTTTTCTATTAAGAAAACCAAACCAAACCAAACCAAATCAAAACCTAACTAACTCTAACTTTGACAAACTGCTTCCAGGTCTTTTTAGCTTTAAACACTCACAAATGCATTTTTAACACAGCACTTAAATTTAGGAGCTTAAAGGAATGGGTGCTTTTTGTTCTCATCAAAATAGTGAATTACTTTCTCATTTCTGTATTTCTTTCAGGTTTTATAGTTGAAGTAGAATTTTGCTATTTGATTAATGGAATCAAGGCCACATAGTATTCTTAATCAAGGCTACTTAGTATTCAGTAACTTCTTCCAGCTGATATGTGCTTTAGTGAGCTGGTTAGTGGTGACTTGTTTCTCTGCCAGACTCCTTTGCTACTGGCTCTCTATTGCTGTTGTTGAGCAAAATAAGGCAGTGGTTTGGATATCAAGATCCTCAGAGAATAGTAAATGGAGGATTGCAAGAGTGTCCAAGTAGGAGCTGAGGGTGGAGACCAGTAGAAAAAGCTTCAAAAGCAACCAAATTAGTAATTGAGAGTACACTAAACCCTTAAATAAATCACTGTTGGCTTGGTACGTAAGTGGGACCTTGAAGTACAATTTTTTAGGATGTAATGATTTAAACATAGATGTATCAATCATTGTGATTTTGTCATCAAAATAAGTAAGACATTCATAATCTGCATGTTATAAAGGAAAAGTCAACCAGTTGCCAGTGAAAACAAATTGCAGTGCAGTGAGATAAAGCCCCTGAACTCAGTACTCCCTCACATTAAGATGAATTAGTTGTGATCAAAACCATAAGAGAACAATGTGCACAGGCTCACAGGTCTCCAGGGTATGCAGAAAGATTAATGACATATATTAGGTATAATTTTCATTGAGCAAGAAAGAATGTTCTTTTCTTTATCAGAACAGTGATCCACCTGTTTACATGATCTCTCTTCATGGACTGTTGAAGAGTTTCTTCCATCGGTCTCTTCCACCTCCACTAAAGAAATGATGACTCTTGTTCTTGTCTGTCTTCTAGCATGTATTTCTCATGTTACAGCCAGTAGCTAGATCACATTTTGCCAATATAACTTTAAAATCCATCCAGTAGTGTGCATCTAGTGCTTTTGGACTATCAAAGGTGGAAGCTGGTATGTACCAACAAGAAACTAGTTATTTTCTTAGATATGTGATGATTTTTTAAATTGTTGCAAGATAATAGATCAAATTATTGCTGTCTCTTGCTCATTCAGTATAAAACTACTATATTTAACCTGTTCATCCAGATAGTTAAGGGAATAGAAATTACAACTATTTTAAAACTGCTAAATAGCTTTAGATGTACTCTTCTACTAACTGATGCAACTCGTAGCAAAGATATATGTACTTCTGTAATCTACATATATATGCTTATGAAACCAAATTTTCATCATCAAATGGAAGCACAGTGAAATCCTAGTCAAAGTTTGTCTGATACAGGCCAAAGACCTGTGTGACAACCTTCCGTAGGGTTAGTCTAAGGGCCCAAATGTTCAAAGCTCAGTGATGGCTATGCTCTGCTGGAACTAAGGAACTGCCTACTGTTGTGGGGAGTGCTAAGAGAAAGAGGGAAGTGACTATTCCAAGAACAGACTTAACCTGTGAGTAGGGCAAAAGCAATTTGTTGTTGTAGCTTTCAATGACAGATCCAGATTTGTTTCTGTTGTTTTCTGTTGCTTTTTTTTTAGATGCTAGTTAAACATAGCAGAACTGTCCCCAACATCTAATAAAGGTTGATAATGCTACTTTAGGTGACTGGAATATACTGTCTTCTGTTCATTCAGTATAAGATATGTTGTAAGAAATAATGTAGTACAGGATAATGCACCTAAATGTTAGTAGGGAATAATACACTTGAATATTGTGTCTTTTTATTGTTGAATTCTAAGTGGCTTTATTTGCTTTTCTGGACTGCGAGCGCACACTGAAGCCAGCTCATGTTCATTTTCTCATTGACCACCACCCCCAAGTCCTTCTCCGCAGGGCTGCTCTGAATCTCCTCCTTGCCCAACCTGTAGCTGTGCCTGGGATTGCCCCGATGCAGGTGTAGGACCTTGCACTTGGCATGGAATTTGGAAATATCAGAAAGCTATAAATATTTCATGAAGCAAAGACAGGGTTCAGCTAGAGTTGTTAAGGAAGCAAGCCACCATAGGACTAAAAAATACATAGCATACATTCTAGTAAGACAACACCAGAAATGTTCAGTTTATAGGAAGCTGTTTGCTTGCCAGTAGTGGATGTAGAACTGCAGTGTGCAAGTAAAATAGGATGGAATAAGGCACAATGACTCAAGAGGTCTTTCACTTGCTGGATGGGGGTACTTTTTGACCAGTCTTTCAGTTGAATGAAGCACACTCGTGTTTATGAGATTAAAGATATGGATGGGAATTATCTCTGGCCCAGCCTCTTCTGTGGAGCAGGGCTATTGCTGTCATTAGATCACATCAGCCACCACAGAGTTTTGAAAACTCCAAAGATGGAGATGTTTCTCTTCTCCCTCCAGAGAAGAAAAGATGGTCCTCCCTGAGCAGGGACTCCAGGAGTCCCTTCTAACCCCAGCCATTCCAAAACTGCACACCTTAATTGAAGGCTACTTCTCTTAAAAGTTAGGGAGGAAACACACATTGACAACTGCTTGTATCATCTGTATGATTAATGTTGTATAGCCTCTCTGGGGATGTAATGATATACTAAAATTTGTTCAGTTAAAGGGTAGGTATAGATAGTAGCGTTGCTTATGAGATGTGTCTTAGTCATGGATGAGCCTTGATGAATGTTATAAATCTTGAAGATCACTTAAGCTAAAAGAATGTACAAAGACTATACAAAGTCAAAAAATCACCTAGGCAAAGGTTAATGTCATCCAAGCTGGGAAAAAAAATGAGAGGGAAGAAATAGATATTGCATGAAGTGAAGAGAATGGTAGCTTCAGCAGAGCTAACTCTCTACTTCCACAATCGTACAAGGTTATTTCTGAAAGTCAAAACTCAGGATTTGGTATAACTATGTAACATCTGCTCCCATATCTTCTCATGGGACATGACTCAGAGAAGTCTTGAGACAGCTGTAGAACTGAGCTGTTTCAAGTATGTTCTATGTCTTACTTGTTGTTTTGGTTTTGATAACTTTATTTCCTATTTTGTAACCAAGAATGTCCCTTCGCTAGATTGCTTATTTGTCTCTTTGGGTTTGTCTAGCATTAATGATAGCCTCACACAATTGTGCCAAGTATAAAGCATCTTGTCTTTTTCTCAAAATAGCTGTGTTTATTGTAGCATAACAGAAAACCTGAAATCCAGAAAAGCTTCAGGAAGCTAATTCAGGGTGGCTTTCCCACCAAGTTGCAGAGTTTGATTTGATGGCTAGTGCAACCAAGGGTTGGATATGACAGAGAAATACCAGCCAGTAAAAATTATCTGACAAGGACCAGGCAGAAAACAATTCCCCTGGCTACCATTAAATATATTTAATACAGCCCAATTTCTGCTATGTTTTGTAAACCCCAGGACTAGCAAAGGTGTGCAGAGTGGGAGTAAGCATTTCACTTTTCCAGAGACATTTCAGGAGATGATGGCAATACTTTTGCCTGGTCTCCTAAAACACTGTAGGTGAATTTAATCCTTTTAAGACTAAATAAAGAATTGTCAGGAAAAGCCTGTTGGAAGGTCTGGAGTACTGAGAAGTGCTGGATGAATCCATTACTGAGCGAGCAAACTCAGGAACTAATCCTGTTCTTCCATCAGAACAATATGTATGTGGACAACCCTAACTATTCTATGATTCTATGACAAGTGTTTATACCCCATAGAGTGTATTTCCATGTAGTGTCTATTAATGACACCTCAAGGCAAGATTGGACAGGAGCAGGCTGCAGAGTGGCAACAAGGATTGTGAAAGAGGGTTGTTTTCATCTTCCTTCTCTTCTTTTGTTCCTTATTAAGTGTTTTTTTGCTTATCATCCAATTTCAAGACATGTCTCAGTGGATAAAGCCTGTTGTGGGAAATAAACAACATGCTTACTGTTTGCCTGCAGTTGAGCATTCAGTCATGCTTATCACAGCAGTGTAAGCACCCAGGTTCTTTTTTTTCCTTATTAGACTGAATGTATAGTTTCAAAATTAACCATAGGCACTCTGCAAGAATGCAGATCTCTGCCATGTGTTTGGTCTGTAGGAGGGATGGGTATCCCTATGGAAGGAGCCAATGTAGATAAAATTGCACTGAGTTTCAAAGCATAGAGGAAGAACTTGAGAGTCTGAGATGTGGTTAGAAACAAAAAATCTTAGTTTTTCTTTTTCTGAGGCCCAACCCATCTATAAGAAGGACAAAATATATCAAGACATATAGGGATATGTTCCCAGCTTTCTGGATTCTTCATATCGTTTCTTGCAAGCAATTCTGGTGATAAAATGTGACAAACTTCTCAATGTAATAGAAAAGCCCATGGACTACAGATTGAAATTGTGAAAAGCAGCCTGTCAAAATGACAATGGGGGAAAAGCCAAACTAGATATGTTGTAATATTGTTAAGCTATAGCGTTTTATGTATATCACTGCTGATAATGCAAATTAAAGTTTCTGCTTGTCCTGGTATCAGCTGAGATAGATCTGAGAGAGCGAATGAGTGGCTTTGCGGTATGCGCTTGCTGCTGGAGTTAAACCACGACATTACTCTTTCCTCTTAAGAAGAAATCTAAGCCATTGAATTGAAAGGGAACAGCTGGGTCAGATCAGTCTTGCAGTTCCAGGTTCCAGTGCAGAAGTAGCCAGTTCAAAAGGGTATAAAGGAGCTAGACCACTATACTGCAAAATTGTTTTCCAAAAGCATATAATAAACGCTGTATCAATAAAGAAGATTCCAAAGCCACATATAGCAGGAGAGGATGAAGTTTACCACAGGTTTCTGGGCCAATGCAATAATTATGAAATTTGCTAAATTAAATATCAGAATCTTACCAAGGAAAGACATTTCCTGTGCTGGAGAGAACATCTGTATGTCTTTCAAATTCCAGCCTTAAGTTCCAGGTCTGGAGCCACAGTTACCTTCAGGATTTTGTTGCTATTTCCCTTATTTTTATTTGTTTTAATTATTAAATAGGTAAATTCTTGAGTTGCTTGTGACCTGCTGTAATCTGGGGGCCTGTATCAATTTTGTTCTGCTTCCCATCATTTTGCTTCTTCTGTTTTCAGCTGCAAAGGAAAGAATTGCAGTCCATATTACTTCTCTTGCAGCACCTCAGAGTGAGTCCTGGAAACTGCATATTATTCCTGCCAAGCCACACAGCTCTAACATCATAGCAATCAGTAACAATAATTCTGTTGTAACAACTTGCAGAGTTGAGCACTATAACGCATGAATCGCTGTTCTTCCTTTAACCCTGACCCACAAATTCTCTGTTAATTGCTCACCTGTCCCCAGAGAGAGTTCCATAGTCTCCAGCCTATCCCTAACATAAAGGGCAACTCCCCGTCCTTGCCTACCAGGCCTGTCTTTCCTAAAAAGCCTGTAACCTTCCATTCCAACACTCCAGTCATAGGAGCCATCCCACCATGTTTCTGTGATGCCTATATTATCATACCCCCACAGATGAGCACACATCTCTAATTCCTCTTGTTTGTTTCCCATTCTACAGGCGTTTGTATAGAGATGCCTGAGGTGAGCTCTNCATGTTTCTGCCTATATTATCATACCCCCACAGATGAGCACACATCTCTAATTCCTCTTGTTTGTTTCCCATTCTACAGGCGTTTGTATAGAGATGCCTGAGGTGAGCTCTAAATGAGGCCAGCTCGTTGGTTGGAGCAGCTTGAATGTCACTACATTGCTCTGAGCTTTTTTTATAGGTGGTGGCAACCAACTGGGCATGTTGGGATGGAACAATGCCCCCCTCCCCCAACACAGCTAGTTTAAAGCATCCTTGACAAGATGAAATGTCTTTGTTCTGAAGAGTCTAATACTCTTTATAACTGCAACCTTAGCTAGTGCTGCAAAGGGAAAGGCAGAGCAGAAGCCTCCTGGAGTGCCAAGCATGTGCATATGTGCTAAATGTTTAGCATGCAATCCAAGCATGTCATTTCAGGACATTCAGAGTCTTAAAACTTGAAGGCAGGATATAATGAAATGAAATGCACCTGCTGCTTTGTTAGCAGCGTTGGCCTTATGGTTGTGCTTTCCACTACCTCAGCAAATAAGTTTCTTTTCTCCTGTGTAGTGTAAAAACAATAATACTAATTCATTCTCCCCCTTCTCTTCTCAGGTCTGGATTGCAAGATAGCCAAGAAAGCATTCCCAAGAGCTTTCCTCAGACTGAGTCATTTGCAAGCCTGGTTTAACTTCTTTAACAGATTTAAAATAATATTTTTTTTTTTTTTTGGCCAAAGAATATATTGCAATGATTCTTACAGAAGTTTGATCTTTCTTTCATTTTTTTTTAATGTTGCGTGTACATCCCAAGTAAATCTTGCATTTAAGGAAGGAGTGAGAAAGCGATACTGTGGCAGCTTTATATGGGAAGTGGCATTCATATACCTGTATTTGTCCTTCTAGAAAGCCAAATGCTAAGAAAACTAAAAATCCCAGAAGATTGGGATTTTTATTATATGCAGGATAGTAGTTAGGCATTTAAAGTTGGCTTAGGGCTTTCACTATGAGAATTTGATTCCTGAGTGTACCTGTAATCACAGAAGGGAATTATGTCCCCAGAGGTCTGCTGAATGCCTGAATTCTAATAAACAGCCAACTTCCAACTTTACAATGATCAGCTGTTTGAAAATTAATCTTCTCATAGGCAAAATATACATAATGTTTGCCACTTAAACTGCCATAGAAATATATGCCAGGAATCTGTTGAATTAGGGAGTGTGCTCTGTGTTAATGGTTATGCCAGTGATATAGTAAGAGGTCAAATTGTAGACGTATAATTTCACCAGCCAAAGTTTGGGTCCATCTCTGATCTTGCACCTCTGTCTCACTGACAGCAACAGCAGAAATCTCTGCTTTGACTAGAGTATATTCAAGGAAGGAACGGCGCCTGATCTTCTGAGGCCGCTGAGACTGTACTGTGGCTGCATGTACTGTGGTTTCAATGGTCATTGCAAGTTCTACCATAACATAAGTAATTTTTCAGATACATAAATTTCAGTTTTGACTGAAGATAGGGAAAAGGGGAAGAACAAGGCTGTGGTTTAGTATCATATGGGATGAATCATGTCCTGGAGGACTTGCATGTGCCTCCCAACTTGCCAGTTCAGTGTCTAGCTACAGTGTCTGTATTTATGTAGTTTTAATAGAAAAATGCTACATTTCATGCTTCTGAAGAGATATCCTGCTTTTGATATTCCCGCTTTAGTCTGTGTGAAGATGGATGTGTGGACTTGTTACTTTATATGCTGCTTCTTTGACAAATCATTGACTACTTTCTATAGTTTGGTTTTCCATAGGAAAACTACAGAATGATCTTAGTGGATGAAGGGAGAGCCCAGCAAATATGTGCAGAAATAGTATGGACATATTTCTGCTCCTTTTCTCTAGGTTCAGCTCAGTTCAGACCCTTGCATATCTCAAAGACCTGGAAAGTGTGGTGTGTGGTGTAATGTAAAGAATAAGGCAGTAAAATGACTTTGAGCCAATGGGTGTAACTGATCCAGCACAACCAAATAATGAGCACTAGGTCAAGCTGGACTCTAGTAGGTTCCATATGTTGGTGTCTTCTTGCTGTGCTGCTTTGTGGGAGGATGGTCTTGAAAGTGGCCAGCTTCCTATCCTGAAAGGTTTATTAACTTGGGTTTCAGGCAGCCTAGCAGGGAAGGTGGAGTTTTTTTTGTGAGCATGGCCAATATTCTGCTGTATGCTTACATCTTCAGAATGCAGTAGTGTAAAGGGAATGTACAATCAGTTCATGGAGTGTGTATGCTATCCACTTTCCTTCTTAAGCCTGTGAAGACAGATAAAAGGCTATTCTAAACTATCAATGGATTTGTTTGCCAGATGCTTTCCAGATGAGTATAGTGAGGGTGGAGAAAGAAGGCCTTTTGGCTCAACACAACTCCTTTGACCCCTTTTATGTTTCTTTCAAAACAAGCTTTTGTTTGTTTTTTAAGGAACAGGAAAAAAAATCTTGGCAAGTAGAAGGCTTTGTAGAGGACAGATTAGTTTGAGTAATATTGTATAAAAACATCTTTAGTCCTAGAGAGATGGGGGAAATTCCTCTGGCTATTTTAGATTCTCAGAAGGATTTTTTATATATATATAGGTGGGTGTTAATTTTGTTAATGCTGAGATATATTCTGTATGTGAGAAATCTGAAATAATAAAATCGGTGGTTCCGTTATTTGCACCACTCTTTTTCTCCTGTCCAGTATGTGAGAGGCCACTTGTTCAGTGTATTCCAGGAAGCAAAAATGGAAACAAGCTACTACTTTGTTTTGTGTTTACACCCTGACATTTCTAAACAAGAAAAGAATGCCATGCACTTGAAGAGCATATTTTCTCCCAGTTTTTGCAAGAAGTAAAAAATGAGAAGTTTGACTCTGGTTTTGATTTTTTAATTATATGGTTTGAGACCTACTGAGAAAGAAACGGTCTGGGATTTATACCGGGTAGAGAGAGGTTTACAATGTCTGACTCTCTAGGCATTTCCCATTGTTCTGAAGAAAGGAATGTCAATTTTCTGTGTGTGACACACCACTTGAGCTTTTGGGCTACTGATGAAGATAAATCATAAAGATTACACATAAATAGTATAGACTGAAGGGCCCAATGGGTAAAGGAGCAATTAAAGAAAGCAATTGACTGTTCGTTACTCTCATTACTGAAAGTGGAGCACACTTCAACCAACCAACCAAAACCCCACCTTATTCCTATACAAGCCTTGTCAGAGCTTGATCACAGGTTTTGTACTGAAGGCCTTTAATAATAGAGTAGGACTTTCCATCACAAAAATGTGCACCCAGAGCTGTGGTACTAGAGCCTGCTGTATCCAGAATCAATATCCAGCACTCAGGAAGACAGACTTCTGTAAGCAATGGCTGGTTGGTTGATAACTAACATCAACAGAACTTGTTTGTGAGTGATCCTCGATGATGAGCTTTCAGTGTCATTTCCTTCCACTCACAAGGGAAGGGTACATGTTTCTCTTTGTATGATTGGCTGAGTGTATTATCCAGAGCTTCAGCTTCAATGTGCCTATGGAAGTGTTTTAAAGTTAGCATTCAGCTGGAATTGCAAACTTGTAAGTTTGGTGCAGCCTGATTGATTTGCTATTTTTGCAGGCAAAAATAATTGAAATGTTGGTTCCCCTTCAACATACTTGCCATGAGTCTTTCCAAAGGACAGACTAGATCTTCTATAGTGGCTTGTCCAAGAACTGTTAAACACTTCAACACAGATAATCATGGGCTGAGACCGTAGTCTTCTGCTCACTGTATGGAAGAAAGCAAGTAAGGGAGCAGGGTGGACATAATTAAGCACATATGGTTTTGCAGTGGGAATGCTTAGTATAACTCTATACCACAGAATGAACTGCAGGTCTGGGATGTCTCATTGTCAGTGCCTAAGACTGAAAAATCAGTATATTTATGCTGTAGCAAATCCTGTTTGCTGCAGTTCTTTCACTTCATTACTGAAACAAGCTGAAAAGCAAAGGTCATAATTTGCTTAAAACTGTCATTGCTGAATTCATCAGGCTGGAAGGAAATGCATTCTGCAAGAAAGAATTTGGATGGTAACTATTAATGTATTACATTCTCTACTTCACTCATGTATATGATAAAATTATGCTGATTCCTGTAACTCCTACTCTGAACATCTTCTCCTGTCCCTGTATTGCCAGTATGTTTCTCCCCTGCCCCTTTACCATTTGTTCCAAATTACTGTTTCCATTTGGTGAGATCTGTTCTTTTCTATCACTTGTCTGTCAAAGGTAGCAGTGTACCTATTTCCTTCTCTTTTAAAAGCCTTCTCAAAGTTGAAACTTTGAGTCCACTTCAATGTCAGTAAGAAATCTGTAATTACTGTTCTTTGGAACAGGTGAGTAAATGGAGGCTATGTGAAAAAAAAATAATCATGGCATTTCATGTGCCTTCTCTTGTAAGTCATTTGCTCAGCCAAATCATGTTACCTTTGATTATTTTTCCCAGTCAAGTCAATCTTCCTTCAGGAAGCGTCCAGGTAATGTGGTACCAAGCACCTTTTGGATATCTAAGGTCCATACCTGGGTCAGTGGTCATTCTTCTGTGTCCTTTGAAGCTTTTGGTCATCTGTTTTGAAAGAAAACAGTTAGTGCTTCTCTTCGAGCCTGTATTTGGTAATTGCTATTTTTGAGTGGAAAGAGGTACTGATTCCAATGATAGGGAGGAGGAGGGCTGTGTAGCTAAAGTAGGAGCTGTGTTTGGCCAACACTATCAGTTTCCATTGGTGTTTGACTTGTACACATCTAATGGTGAACTGTAACAGGAGAGAACTTGACAGTGTAGAGGCATCCGAAGCAAGAAAACTTAATCAGCAAACAAGGGAGACTGGAGACTTGACCTCTTGTAGAAGCAACATAGCCTGGATCCTGAGCTTCTTGGGAAATACAGTTTCACCTACTTTGGGGTAGTCTTCGGTCCTGCTATAAGCCGTCGTTCTTGTCTTGGGCAGAAATCAGTGTCTGGTCTGTTGAAAATGGTTTGTGGCTTAGTGACTCTCCTTTCAGTACAGTCCACAGCTGCTTCACCTAGCTCTATGTGAATGTCTAGCTCTATGTGAATGTGTTCCTGACGCTTCCAGCATGTTCGTGTTTTTCAAATGAAATACTAAGATTTCAGTTCTAACATTAGCATTGAAAAATGGAAGTAACCTGAATTTGGAGGGGAAAAAAGGCAATCAAAGAAACTTGTTGCAGAGCTCTAATTTCTGAGTCATTCCTGGAAAACAATTTTGTATAAACACAGTGCTGCTGATGCAGGATTTCATTTGCTTCACTTCACATTTTACTTGTTGGGTTGGATTTTCTTCATTATAAATTATTTCAGAGGGTCTTTTTGTGGTTACTTACAAAGCTGAGAGTGTTGTAAAGGAGTTTTCCCAAACACACCCCAAGAGGAATTGTGAAAATAGGTGTTCTTCCTGAAGCCTGGTAGGATCATGTCATGCTTGTTAGCTCATGCTGGTATTGCAGTCTCTCAGCTTTTCTGGAATATCTGCAGCTAGGTCAGGGATCACCTATGGGATAAGGCCTTCTCCTTCACAGGAACAGTCTTCTAGTGGTGAGCAGAAGTACCAAACCAAGAACTACCTGATGTAAAAGGAGAAACTCTGAAAACCACCACAAGCTCCATTTGGGTTTTTTAATGCCTACAATTAGAACTGGAATGCAGAAAAGCAATAGTCTAACTCCTTAGAACTGATAAAAACAGACACAAAGGCAAGCTTGGACCTCTCTTGGGCTACTCCAACACCTATGCTTCTCAGTTGATGAAAAATTGCTGGGAAAACAACTGGTCACTGCAGTCCTTCCAGATGTTATATTTTCTGGAATTCCAAATCAACCAATCTTTGCTCCTATAAAACAAAGCTGTAAGAATGAAATGTAGAACAGTTCCAACACAGGGTCCTGGGGAGGGTGCTGGTGCTGTGAGGAACAGGGCACAGAGCATTATTCTGACCAAGTGACTTCTAGGCAGGTACTGAAACCTGAAGGAAATCCTTCATTCCAGAGGATGCACTCAGATACTTACTCAGTTGTTACCACTGTGTGATGGATAGCTGATCACACTCGTGTTTTGTGGGTGGGGGAGAAGCTAGATGGGTCCTTGCCTAGCACTCAACTGGGAACTAGCAGGAGCAGGAAATCAGTGGAGATGAGGGAGGCAGAGTGGCATCCAGCAGTAAAACTCCTCATGTTAGTCAGCAACTTACCTTACAGTTCTTGTATTATTCAGTATTACCTTCAACTGAGTTAATTCCTCATGAATTATGAAGTGTTATACCAAAAATGCAGATATACATGTGCTGCATTTCCCTAGTTAAAAAGAAAGAAAGAAACCAAAAAAAGAGTTCTTGAGGGAAGAGATCAGATTACTGGATGCTTTCTGCCTGTGGTAAATGTGTATAATTTTGTCCTCTTTTCAGCTGCACTCATATCTCTAGCTGTTCTTTTATCTGGAAGCTTGTTCTAAAGCCCTGCATATTGTTCAAATAAGAAAAAATTAGCCTGTCACTTGTTCCCATCAGTTGTTCCCCCTTCCCCTTACCTGTGCCTTGACTACCTCAGAGCCCTGCCTCTGCTCTGCTGAAGGTATTAAACATCCTTGCCACTAGGGTTATTGCCATGTGCCAGGGGCTCTGTGAGACTATGACAGGTATAAACACAAAGTGATGGCCTTAAGTAGGTAAAGCTGGATGCATAAACTCAGTTATAAATGTTGTCATACCAAGAATAGTTCTGCTGCTGCTCTTGGAAAATGAAAGATAAATTATATTAACATGCTGGAGGTATCTGCTAGTAATAAATCACAGTGCTTCAATGTTTATATATAAAGCTTGTGGAGCTCTCCAGTGCATAGCTATAATTTAACTGCCCCTGAGGAGATCCAGGTAGTAGTTCTTCGGGGTAGCTGCTTTCAGCTTGGGTGCAAAAATTAATGTATCATTCAGGACTGCCTGCTTGGCAGCTTTCGTGTGCAGACTACAGATGAGGAAAAACTAATATTTTTCCAGCCACCCTTGGATGACCTTAGCAGCAAAGCCTTGTACATCACTAGCAGGTTAAAAAGCAAGCCTAACCTGCCCAGCAGTCTCACCCCAACACTTAACTTCTCTGCTAGGCCATATTATTCCCATATTTTCCCTTTGTGTAGAGCTGTGACTTCAGTGAAACACCATTGCTTACTCAGGCACTTGTCTGTTCAGCATTAAGGACACAGGGAACCTCAGCTGTGCCAAAACCCTTTAATGAAGTATTCAGAGAACTTTTTTTAAAGGTATTCCTCCATCCAGCTGTAAGCCTGTACTCACACTGCTCAAACTAACAAACGTGAGGAAAAATGTATGAACTGATATTTTCATTGGGCAAATCAATCCATTTGTGCGCAATCCAATGTACAAAACTGAATCTGCAGTAACTTGTACAGATGAAATGTTCCTTTTTTTTCTTTTCCAGTAGACTTAAGGAATAAGCTCTGCTCAGAGGCTCTGGAAGAGGGAGAAATCCTGTGTCATGTGTGGTACAGGGCATCCATTAGTAGTTAGTCATAAATCTCTCTCAGTTTTGAACATCAGTTGTATATAATTTAATTTCAATCATGACTCTGGGCCCACATAGCTTGGGGTGGTACCTTCTAGTTAAAAACCTCAGCTGGGCAGCCAAGTGTTCTGTGAGACTTGCCCTCTTCATAGGAGTGAAGAAGTGGTCTTTGCAGACACTGAGGAGGCTGCACTCTGCAGACAGCATTTGTGAAACTGGCATCTAACAGCTTTTTCCCTGGCTCTAGTTAGTACGTATTTTCTTGCATGGTGGTGCCCTTCCTTTTGTGTCTGGAGGGAGTGGCCTGGCATGGGGTGTACTATCCCATATATGAGAAGGGTAAAGTGGGGACACAGCCTCAGCAAGCAGAGAGGAGTTACAATGGGAGGAGAGTGCTCATGTTATAGCACTCAAGCAGAGGGGGCAGGGTAGAGTGCATGCATAGTACCACAGACTAGAGCTTGCTAGAGGCACGTTAGAAGGAGCAACTTCCATTTCAGCAGCTGGTTCAACCAAACTAGGTCGAACCAGCAAGAGCACAATCCCAGTTCTGCAATGGCTACATACCTAACTGAGCTTTTTCAGTGTCTTCTCACTGTTCAGGCACCGCTCAGTGAAACTCCAGTGAGACAGTGTGCACAGGGATTTCCATGCCCCCCAAACCCTGCAGAGAAAGTGGTTTCTTGTTCCTCCAAAGGGTCAGAGGTAAGACATGTAGCTGTCATCACTAATTCTATTCTCGTTTGAAAAGCCATTCCCTCAGAGGTGGGTGTTTCAGGTACATTGCTGGTGCTGACAGTTCAGAGGTAAATAGCATTCATAACAAGTCTCCACCACAGGTAGAACTGTTGACCTGTTGGCACTGGCAGGCAGTTGTCATGGTTTCTGAGCAGCTAACCAAGATAGGTGGCTTCCTGATAACAAAAGTTATCCTTTTCAATACTGCCATGGTTCACTCAAATATGTACTCTGCTACAGGAGGATGGCAAAGTTTCATGTTGAATTCAGTGCAGATCTGATAATGAAGTTCATGAGCACACATCTCTAGACACCAGTGATACCAGATCCTGCTCAGAGCCATCAGCAGTGGTGAAGCAGGAATTGCTGTGTTCTTACAAATGTGGTTTTTCTGGTGCGTCTTGTACCTTTGCACAATTCTGTAACAGTGGCTACAGCAGACCTTAGAATAGGTGAATGCTAAAAGCTTTGTGACAACCAATGGGGGACCTATAAGCCACTGCAGATCCCTGTTGTGCTCTACAAAATGCTGTGCAATGTTTTGTCATGTTAGTGTTGATGGCTACTGAAAACTAGCTGAACCCTGTAGTTCAGCTTAATGTGTGCTTGTAAGACAGACAAGCTTCAAAACCAGCAAAAAGCATATGCCAAGAAAACTGTGTATGTAAATATGTATTTAGCCAGTTATCTTGTAGTCTAGTGAAATGTGTGCAATGCATAAAAGGGTGGTTGTGGGTAGCTCAGTTTGAAATCCACCTGCTGGGTTTGGCCAACCAGCTATTGTTCAGCCATTGATAGACCAGCCTTGCAGTTGCTGCCTCTCATGCTCTCTTGATAAGGGATGTCTGGCTGAGCTCTGCAACTGGTCCTTCCTGTTCCTCAAAGGGGTGAAATTGGGAATGGACCCTAGAATAAGGAACATCAGGACTCGTAGTGCCGCTTATGGGTTTGGATCTTTGCAGTCTAGAAATACTGACACTGGAGGGATAGGACAGATAGACTACAACAAATGCACCCACCACTACTGCAACTGATGGAGGTAATGCAGCAACCATAGTAGAATGGAGCTCAGTTTTAGAATCATAGAATAGTTTGCATTGGAAGGGACCTTAAAGCTCATCCACTTTCAACCCCCCTGTGTTTAGATCACTCTCCCTGCAGTACAGGAAGATGAGCACAATAGATGCAAACACAACTCCTGAGTCCATTTTCATGTTTACCTTGTTTTCCTGTATGGTGTATCTGTAAGTGCCTGCCAGTTAAAGACAGCCATCAGGATTTAACATCATCAGGAGGAACATCAGGGGATCACGTCCACAATTCTGGCATGGTGTCAGGCAGAGAGAGAAAGCCAGAGACGATACAGTTATAGGTGGAGCTGTCTGAGATAGCTTTAAGTAAAAGTTACACAGACTTCTCTCAGAACATTGCCTGCAGGGCACAGATGTGATATGAGGGCATGAATACACTCCTCTCTTTGTTGCATCTTTGTAATAACATGGCTGGTTGTGTTTTTGAAGTTGAGCTTTTAAAACAATGTTGTTCTTCCTCCTGCAGTGCGTTAACTACAACATAACATAGGAAGAGCCTAGATGCTCAACATAAGCCCTGTGATATCAAGTGCCTGGTCAGTAAAGGCTTTTCCTTCTTTCAAGCTAAAGCAAACCAGGTCGCATGGGCCACAAGGAGAATTGTGCAGGGGTAGTTGCAGGATGCCAGTGATCTAGTCAGTGGCCAGCATGTGGGATGGTCCTTGGGACCATAACTGAAACATGGTTCAGTGCCTCAGTCTGTGCTCCTCAGTGCCCCATGGTGTTACTGTCACTCTCTGCTCTTGCTGTGCCAGCTGCACTTGGATGTGAAATAACTGAGATGAGCTTTTAGGCAGTGGAGAGTAGGGACCCACTGACACTCATTGTCCTACCACCTTCCTGACCACACTTTGCTTGTTGCCCCCTGACCTGGAGAAGATTTTCTCTGCTTCACTTTCTTTGCATTGGCAACCAGTGAAGGACTGCCTTGGTGTTTATGAATACTGAGAGAAAAT
>NDXB01009633.1:6449-21412 GCA_002631895.1 Agapornis roseicollis
GAGCTGGGATGGGATGCTGTGTCTGGAGTGGGCTGGGATGAGCTGGGATGCACTGGGATGAGCTGGGGTGCACTGGGATGAGCTGAGATGCACTGGGATGAGCTGGGATGCACTGGGATGAGCTGGGATGCACTGGGATGTGCTGGGATGCGCTGGGATGCACTGGGATGAGCTGGGATGCACTGGGATGCGCTGGGATGCACTGGGATGCTGTGCCTGCAGTGCACTGGGATGAGCTGTGCTGGGCTCGCTGGCCTGCAGCACCCGTGTCACCGGGCTCACTGCCAGCTCCGGTCGCCGCCGTCGAGTTCGGGAGGGCGGTGTCGGCCGCGGGGTGTCCGCCCGCCAGGAGGCGCTGCAAGGCCGGGGCGGGTGTAAGGGGGCGGAGCCACAGACGGCGACGGGGGCGGAGCCAAAAGTTACGGGCGGGGCCTCCAATTGTGGGCGGTGCCACCCTCAGTGGGCGGGGCTCCCTGTGGTGGGCGGGGCCGCGGGTGGGGCGCGGCGCGGGCGGAAGCGGTGTCGCGCAGACCGGCCCCGTCCGCCGCGCCGGCAGCAGCAGCACCGGAGCCACCGGCACAAAGGCCGCCATGGCCGGGTACGTGCCGGGGCTGCTCCCGGTCGATCGCAGCCAGGAGAAGGAGTTCGTCCAGGCCTACGAGGACGTGCTGGAGCGCTATAAAGGTACCCGCGGCCGACGGGGCCCGGTGCGGGGCCTGGAGCGAGGCGGGGGCTGAGCCGGTGCCTGGCCCTGGGGCTCGGGGGCGTCCCCGAGCACCCCGGTGGAGCGGAATGGCCGGGCCCGGCGTTCTCGGTCTCCCCCTGTGTGGGGCCCTCGGGCGTCTCCGGTGCGGGGTACCCGGCACCCCACGTTCCCTCTCAGAGCACCGCAGCATCCTTTATCCCTGTGCCCGTGCCCAGGGGAGGGGTGAGCTGCACGGAGCCCCTCACCCTGCCCCGGTGTCCCCGCAGGGGTAAGGGCTGATGCTGTCCGCAGGCTGTGCCGGTGCCGGTGCCGGTACCGGCGGTGAGTGTGCAGTTTTGATGTCAGCGGCTCTTCCCCGGGAGTTGAGTTCCATTCCAACCTTACTGTTATTGTTTTTCCCTCCTCGCTGCGGAGGGAGGCTTGTCCTGCAGCCCACATTGAGCCCCACAGGGCTCCGTGCGCTCTGGTTTGTGAGCTTAGCAGCCAAGACTCTGTAAAATGCGGCCGGCCGAGGCCAGCGGAGCCAGGAGCCCGTTTCCTTTTCCTTCCTGCCTGCGGAGGAAGGGGAATAATGGATTCCCTGGCTCCCTGGTTCAAGGGGTGCCACTCAAACCTCCCAGAGGTGGAAGCACGGCGCGGCCTCGCTCTGCTTTCACAGGGAGGAAAAGCCTCTTCGGGTGCCTTGGGAAAGCGCTGGATAACGCGGCTCGGGCTCCTCCGAGGACTTGACGAACTTTCCCGTTAGTAAAAAGGCTTTTGCTGTCGCTGAGTCCGGCGTGGAGCCGCAGAGGGAGCGGTGCTGCCGGTGCCAGCGCCTGGCAGGGAGCGAGCTGGGCTTTGCTTTGTTCCACAAGAGGAATTGAAATGACAGGGCTGGATGTGCTGGTCCAGGCAGAGCTGGGCCGGGCTGCCCTCGCCTGCCCCCGGGAAGGAGAGGGGTTTAGGTAGTAACACGGTTTCTACACCGGGTTATGGTGGAGAGCTTGGTAATCGCTTGGAAATGGCCCGCTGGGTGCTGTTTGATCTTGTTTGTGGTGTGGGGGAAATGAGTGTTTATATCGGAGCTAAGCTTTCCTTTGCCTTCAACCCGTTCCCGGGATGTCCTACCCAGGCTGCAAGGTGGGAGCCTGCGGCTCCAGTCTCTGGTGGATGCGTTGCCTCTTCCCTGCCTCCCCCTATTGCAGCGCCTGTCAACAGTTTGGGTTTTCCTGTCTGGAACAAGTTTTCCACTGGCTCGTCCCCTCCCCCTCTTAATCCCGTATGAAATGAAGCGGTTTCATTGAAATAGGGGTGCGGGGACACACGTGGTGTTGGTGTCCAGCTCGTGGTAGCCACCCTGGACCTGTTGCGTTCAGGACCTGGCACTGCTGGCGCCAGCTCGTGCTGTTGGAGGGCAAGGAGGACGCTTGGCTCATGGATTCCAAATGCTCCCTGTGGTTCTGTTGGCTTCACTCTGTACCTAATGGAAAATAGCCTAAAAACCCCCACTCAGAGCAACGTGGCCTTTGCTGTCGAGCAAGCTGGGGCAGGTCTGGAGGCAAGGAGGTGCATGGCACGGGAAGGGTCCTGGAGCAGCATGGTGAGCTGCCTTTCCTCCCCGAGTGGGGGTTCGGCACCTGGCAGAGCCCCGTGATGTGTGTTCTTGTTATAAAAGCACCAAACCCACCCACCTGAGGCAGAGTGGAGCTGTGCCGGGGTGCCGGGTGGGTAGGTGTGCCGCATCACTGCGGTGCCGGTGCTCACCGGGGTGCTGGCGGAGGAGGATGAGGGTTGAATCAGAGCCATGAGCTGCTGTAGGTGCTGCGGGGGCACTCGGCCCCGCTGCTGGTGGGCCTGGTGCTGGGTGATGTGTGATGCTCTGCCCGGGCCCCCAAGGAGTTGGTTGAGCAAGGAAATAGGGCTCAAGGTAGGGTTTGGGGGGTGTGAATCAGTTTATTGCTGTTTCTTTGTAAGAAGAGGGTTAAAGAGGAGGGGAAGCAGCTTCTGAGGAGAATATCACATGGCTAAAAGGGTTAAAATACATGGTTAATCACATGGTGAAAAGGGTTAAAAGGGTTCTGGAGCTTCTGTCACTACCCTCAAGGGCACAGCACGGGGCAGAGCCTGGTGCCTGCAGCTGAAGGTCTCCAGCACCAAGGCCTTCACCAGTGTGGCCCAGTTAAAGCCAGCGGGCTGGATTCCCAAGGCCTGGCACAGGGCGGCTTCCAGCCCCACTTGCCTCATCACCGGATCGTGGTGGTGCCATGGCGCATGCCGGGACGTGCCCTGTGGATGCCAGTGGGAATGATGGCTGGGGTGCCAGTGGAGCCTTTGGAGACCCCACTGGGTGCTGTTGCTGGGCAGAGGGGGCAGCCCTGTTCCATGCACACAGCACACTGAGTGGGGCTCAGTGTCCAGGCACTGCTCTCCATTCCCATGGTGTATCCCTCCCATTTTGCTGTCCCCTTGGGAAAGCCGGAGCTGGCCTGTGGAGCCCTTGGCAGCACAAGGGTGCAGGCAGAGCTGCACAGAGGCCTGTAAACATTAACTAATGGAGCTCTGTGAAATGCCTTCTTTTTGGCAGTTAACTCTTTTTGGGCTTTGTGGGTAGAATCCTAGAGCTTCAATATCCCAGAAGCTTTTTCTCATGCCCGGTACTGTCTCTGCCTGCTCCATGGTGCCCAGCACGTGGCCTGGCTTGTTTGGACTAGGGCAGCACAGGGTGGCTTCTCACCTTGTTTGAGTGACCTGGCTCCTGTTAGGAAGGGAACCCCCCTTCCCAGAGACTGGAGGAGGCCTTGACCAGCTCCTGGTTTCATCCTGTAAGGACAAAAGTCATTCCTGGGCTGTGCTGAGTGGTTGCACGAGGTCTCTGTGGTCTGTGTGAGCCCTGATGGGGCTGGTGGCATGGTGGTGACTCCTCGCTGTGAGGAGGAAGCCCTTCTTCCTCTTCATCGCCTGCAGACGGGTTGTCAAGTGCTGCTGTTGGGGTGGAGAGTCCCTGGCTTGAGCAAGCGTGGGGGGAAGCTGTGCTGGGAGCCATGGGGCTTTCCATCACTGCACCGGATAACACTGATGCACGTTGGAGTCGGTGGTACAGGGGATGAGCAGAGACAATGGGGGGGGGTGGGGGGGGAGCCAAGGAGGTGGCAAGAGGAAGGTGCTGTTTGGCTCACGTTTGTTTAGGGCAGCTGGAGCTGGAGCTGTGCTTTGTCAGGTGAGAGGATCCACCCGGCCTCACCCTGCTGCTGCCTTCCCCGTGCAGTCATCGGCACCTCCCCTGGAGCCTCCCCCGTCCCACCAGCATCCCTGCTCACCCTCTGCCCTGCGCTTGCCTGCTTCTGGTCCCCCCCTGGGGAGCGCTGGTGGTGGGTGCCCATGGGAAGTGGGTGCCTGCATCCCTGGTACCAGGATGTGGTGCTGTGCTGGAAGGTTTTGATCTTGTTTTAGCGTAGGGAAAGGGCCTGTGTTGTTCTCCTGCTCCTCTCAGCACCGCCTGCATTCCCGTCAGAGCCTTTTCTTTCCCTGCTCATGCTTTGGGGTGAGACCGGAGTCTTTGACCTCCGTCTGCTGGTTCCGGGCCAACCTCCTTTCCAGGCTCGTCTTGCTTGTGTCAGCTAAGTTTAGACTGCTCTGGACATAGGGTGGCTGATGCCAGCAGCAAGAAACCTCCTAAAGGCAGGAAGAAACCTTCCCTAAAGGGAAGCAGAAGCAGAGGCTTTATTTAAATGTGAAGTGTTTAAACACTGTTTGAATACCAGGGCGATAAAATCCCTTTCTGTGCCCCTAAACCACACACATGCGGGCTGGGGAAGCAGCAGGCACCGCAGTTCCCAGTTTCTCCTGTTTCGATGCATGGAGAAGCAGCACCGGCGCTCGGGGTGCGTGTGAAGAAGTTGCTGTGTTTTGGGGCTGCTGGGTACGGCTCCATCTCTTGTGCTCGGAGGTCATGGGCTGAGCCGAGCTGGTTCCTGCACGGGGCAGTGTTTCGCCACCGGCCGGAGCACAAGGGCTGGGACAAGCACGGGGCAGCCGGGAGCGTGGCCCGAGTGATGCTGGGAAGCAGCGGGGCTCTTCCCGGGGCTTCCGGGGAGGCTCTGGGATGGACCCTGCTCCTGGAGCTCAAATTCAGCCCTTCCCTGCTCCTCTCCGTGCCTTGGCCGTGCCCAGGGTGTTGGTTGCTGCCTCGGGAGGCTCCGTGGTGTGGATAGATCCTGGCAATGCCAGCTCGGTTTTCCAGGGTGGATGAGGCAATCGGTGCCCGCGGGGCGAGGCGGTGCTGCGGTGGCTGTGATGGCACATGGCCCACGGGGATGGGCACGGCAGCGCACCCAGAGCTGGGCTATGGTGGGAGCCCTGATTTCTGGGGCTGGAGGTGACCATCACCCGTGATGTACCCCTGCCTGGTGGCGCGGAGCCGGCCTTCATGCATCCATGGAGGATGCACCTGGAACCGGCTCCTCTCCACACCCTGACCGGTTGCTCACACCTTTGCCATTCCATGGCTGCGGGTGGGGTGGGAACCAATGGAGCTGGAGAGCAGAGCAAGGGGCAGGATGCTGCTGTCCCCAGCATGGGAAGGAGAGCTGCTTTTGCCTCCTGTCTGCAGGTGCTGCCTGTGCTGCAGCGTGGTCCCCTGCCTGAGCATCCCGCATCCCAAGGGCCAGGTTTGCTGTGTCCCTGCTGGATGCTGACCTTGGGCTCCCCCTTCTTCTTCCAGATCCTCTCGAGGCTTGCTGGAAGCTCCAGATTTAACATCTTAGTGCTGCCCTTGTCCTGGGGGTCAGGGCCCACTGCTGGGCTTTGGGGGTGTTCGAACAGCCTCCATCCAGCTCGGAGTGGAAGCCACCGAGGAGGTCTCCCGCATAGTGGGGTTTGCAAAGCACGGAGGATGCTTGTGAATGAGCTGGGAAGTTTCATTTCCAAGCTCGTGGCATGGTGTTTGTGTGTTTGGATGCATCCCACCCAGCTTGGGGAGGGGGAAGGGGCATCCTGCAGCATCAGCTTCCCAAGGAGGAGATGTGTGGTGGGAACCTGGCTGACCAGATTTGGTGGATGTCTGGCCCAGTAAAACAAGTCCTCAGATCTGATCTGTGTGCCCTGCCTCTGAGACAGATAAGCCCAGCGATTCCTAGAAGGGGGAAAGTGGGGAGGGCTGTTGAGCAAGATGGTTTGGGAGATTTGGGATAGGAAGCGGGATGCTGATCCTGGAGCAGAGCTGGCAGAATGGGCCAGGCCTCCCTCTTGCCAGTGGTGCTGATGGGAGCTGGGGGGTGTTGGTGACACAAGTTGGGCTGTAGATTGGGGGAATGTGTCTTGTGTTTAGAATCATGGAATCCCAGAATGGTTTGGGTTGGAAAGGACTTTAAGATCATCCAGTTCCAGCCCCCCTGCCATGGGTAGGGACATCTCACACTAAACCATGGCACCCATGTACCCAGTGCTGCAGCCTCAGCCTGGCAGTGCCTCTGTCACCCCCATTCAGTGCCCTGGACTGTGGGTTCTGGCTGCCTGCTGCCAAGCCACAGCCACGTTGTCGCTGTCATTTCCCTGTGCGTGATGCGCTGTGTTTCCATCTTTCATTTCCTGCTTGACCCTGTTTCCCTCCTGTGAATCCCAGCCTGCGGCGTGCTCCGGGGGGCCCGTGCTGTGTCTCTGTGTGGTTCTCTCTTTAACCTGTGTTGGGGAAGCTTTGCCAGCGCCCCAGGGGTGATGGGTGCTTTGTTGTGCTCCTCTATGGAGCATGGGTTGGCCTCTTCCTCTCCCAGCATCTGCTTTTGCCCACCTTGAGCTCTGCTGCGTCCTGGCACAGCTGGGGCCAGAGCCTGCTCTGTCCCCTCCTGCCCCCATCCCCTTGCTCTCCCCTTGCTGTCTCCCACCCAGCATCCCATGGAGCCATGCCCTGATCCCAGTGGGATGTTTGTGCTGGCTTCTGCTTGTGTCAAATAAGGGCATCACTTCTATCTTGGGTTATATTAATTGCTCTTTGGGTCCATTGTGGCCTTTCAGAAGTGCTTTTGCCAGCAGCTTATTTTTCCCTGCAGGAAACTGTAGCCAGGGGCTCCCATGGCTGCGAGACTTATGTTGACCTTGAGCTGTTTTGCTACAAGAGCTGGAGTCCTGCGAAAACTATCCAGTGAGAGCAGCTCCTTTCCCTGTGGAGCGGGCCCTGCACTGCACACAGTGCCCTGCCAGCTAGTGAACATGAATTAGCAGCCCCTGCACCATCCCAGCACCATTCAGCTGACAGAGGATCACTATGAGTGATGCTGGAGACAGCTGGTGTGGCCATGGACACCACCATGGCCCGGCTGGGGTCTCGCTGCATGGTGTGAGGGTCTCCTAAAATAAAAGCATCCCACGTCCCAGGTCTTGTCCTGCTGCTGCCATGGGTCACGCGTGTGTCCTGGCTCTGCCAGCATCCTTGGCATGGTGTGAACGCACCTCTGTTGCAGCGCTGGTGATGGTGGTGCTCCCCATCGCTTGTGTGCACCCAGGGGAGCAAACGCTGCCGTGGGGTGATGGCCATGGGGACAGCCGTGGCACAGGAGGTTTTATTGCAGGCAGCTCCAGACGCTGCATGTGGGGATATTTCATCCCCACCGGCTGTTTGGGATGCTTCTCGTTCCTGCTGCTGAAGGCAGTTGCTGTGCTGGGAGATGCTGGATTCCTCGGGTGCACGGGGGCCATCCCGGGAGCTGGGTGCTCCCCCCATCCCTGATCCTCCCTGCTCTGGGAATTCCTGGCATTCCTGATGAGAGGGAGCCGGGATGCTTTTGGATGGGGTTTGGTGGTGTCAGACCTTAACCCTCTTGGGAGGGGAGGAGGGAAGTGCCCGTCTCCCTGTGGTGCCAGGTTGGTTCTGACACCACTGCCCTGCTCTGGTGTTGGATGGCACGTTAGGGAGTGAGGCAGGAGGGAACGTGGGGTCACCCTGGAGGTACAAAGCCCTGCTGAGTGCCTGGGCAGCCACATCTCCCTCTTGCTGTGATTCTGGAGCAGCTGCCTGCGTGCTGTGTCTGCTCTCCATCCCGGATCTCTCCCTTTGCTGGGATAGACCCGGGATGTTGTGGCGCTGCCCTGTGCCAGCTCCGCTCTCCGTGTGCGGGTGATAGCAGGGATGGGGATGGTGTCCCCTGTTCCCCCTTTGCGGGGCTGTTCCCGCTTCCTTCTCACAGCCCCTTTGTCAGCAAGAAGCAGGGTTTTTCCTTTCTTTTTCTTTAGAGGAAAATTCCATTGTGCTATTTTTAGTGGTGACAACTTGGCTGCTCCCAACAACTTCATTCTGCTCCCGGCTCCGCCGGCGGGCGCAGGGGGATGATGTCTGCAGGACAGGCTCCGGCACAGCCGGGATGCTCCATGTTTGAGCTGTTGGACCAGCTCCCTCTCACCAGGGTGAGTGGATGCCCACCCCGGCTGCTGCAGACCCATTCCCAGCTCCCTTTGATGGCAGCGTGTCCTTTTGGGTGTCACCTTCATCCCACCGGAGCCCTGTGCCCCGCACCGGGGTTGCTTGGTTGAGGAAACTGGGTTTATCAATGTTGTTGTGGGTAACGTTGGGCACTGCCATGGGACCTGCTTGTTCTGGGGATGGGTGGATGCGCTCCGCCAGTGGATTCATGTGCTGCTCCCTATGGATGAGGGGAATCTTGTCCTGCTGCTACCCCTGGGTTTGGGGGTGATGTTGGCTCCTGCCTCAGACCCTCGCTCTGGTTTCTCTCCCTTCCCCCTGGCAAAGCTCAGCCGTGGTGCCGGCTGTGCCGGGGCAGCTCTGCCGAAGCCGTGCTGTGGGCCTTGCTCAACCTGCTGGGATCTCTCTGGAGATGCAATGGGATGATGGAGGGAGAGCGGGATCTGCCTCCCTGCGTGGCACGTGTCAGCACTGCTGAGGAGGGTGATATTGCCTATTGTTTGCTTTGGCACAGGCCTGGGATGTGCCTGGTGGGCACCATCCCGCTGCGAAGGGCAGCGATGAGCAGGGTGGGTGCTCGGATCCCCTTGGATCACACTGGGCTGGTTCCTGCTGCCAACAAGATCCTTTTAAAGCAGTCAATCTCCGTTTTGGCTTTGTAAGCGCCTCGCTGCTGGCTGGAAAGATCCAACCCCAGCAGCTCCTGGTCCTTTGAGCCAACACTTCATGGCATTTCCTTGTTGGCTTCTCCCAGGCTGGTGTCCTGGTGTCGGTGTCACCAGGGTGGCTTTTCCCAGAAGGGCCCTGTGCTCTGCTCACTGACTCTATTCTTCCTATCTTCTCCCAGCCAGAATTAAGCCTGTTGGGGCTTTTTCCCCCCCTCCATCCCCTCCCAATTCCCTTGCTGGAAATATCTCCAGGACATACAATCCCTGGATCCTCCAGCATGGAGGGGTGGGGTGAGGGATGCCGGGAGCCCTGATGGTGCAGGGGCATTTGCCATTAGTGCTGGGCTCATTTGCAAAAAGGGGGGTGGCCTCGGCCATGGGAGGTTTTAGTGGGCTTCATCAAATAAGGGAAGGCAAGGGGTGGGCAGAGGGCTGGTGGGTGCCCTGATGCTGCCCAGCTGAGGAGCGGGATTGGGATGAGCTGGAAAATGAACCCGGAGAAGTACAAGAGGTTCCTGGATGGACTCGGTGCCCTGAAAGGTATTTCTCACCCTGTGTGGTGTGGGGGGAAGCTGAGCCGCTCCTCCGAGGGCTCAGACAGAGTCCGACCATCTGCCACGGATCGTGGATGGAGCGCTCCTGGGATGTCGAGGAGTCGGCAGCTTCCCATGGAGGCAGCCGGGAGGGGTGGTGCTTTCCATGGCTCCGCTTCACTTCCCTCTTTTGTCTCGTCCTTGGATGCGGAGCCGTGTGTCCGGGCACAAAGCACTGGGGCAGCGGCTGACCCAGCCCCAGCGCTAGCACAGGGAGGCAGGGAAAGAACAACTGGGCAGGGAACTGAGCTGAGGGGAGCAGGGCCGGATGCTCTCTCCATGGGCCGGCGACTCCTCTGGTTCTGGTTGAGGATGCTCCCACCCGGCTGGGTCCCGCTGCCTCGGGTGAGCTTTGCTGGTATCCGGGTGCAGTTTGGTGCCTGTTTTCCTCCTTTCTCTTTCCAAAGCTCCTTCCCCAGGCTCTGCCCTGTCCCTCGAGAGCGGCTGCGACACTCGATCGCGCTGGCAGGTGGCTGCAGGCCGGTGGCTGTTGTCCTGTAGCCGGCAGCGTGCCCGGGATGCGGGGCTGCAGCGGGAGGGAATGCTTCCCTTCCTTTCCCCTCCTTTCTTCATCTGGTTTCCCCTCTCCTTGCTATCGAAGGAGCTTTTTGCTCCAGGACTCCATTTCTCATCCTCCTGCAGGATGGGAGATCACCTCCTAGAAGGATGGTGGGGAGGGATGCAGGAGGCAGCCGGATGCCATCACCGATCACCTAACAACACTTCTGCAGCCCTGCCTTGGCACGACCGGGCTTTACCAGCCCATGGCTGAGCTTTACCAGCTGGTCCCGCTGCCTAACAAAGGTGGATCCATTCAGTGTTGAACTTAGCAGGGAGCCAAGGGAGTTGTCAGCCGCTGGCAGGCTCCCCACCCTGCCGTGAAGGGTTAATCCATGGCTCTGTGGCTGACAGCTGCCCTGACTTACCGCGTCCGGCAGTAACATAATTCACTTTCCTAATGCTGGCGTGGTGTCCATCATAAATTTTTCCTGAGCCTCGCTGCAGCTGGCACTGGGAATCAATGTGAAAGGAGCCCCGAGCTGCTGCGTGCTGTGCTCCATCCCATAGCCACGCTCGTCCCCCTGCCTGCAGCCCCGTGGCAGCAGGAGCAGGGATGGGGTTGGGTGTTTCGGGATGTTCATAGGTTGGGATTTCAGGCCCCACTTCCAGCTGCAGCCTGGCACGTTCCCTTCCTGCCTGCGAGAACGAGGTGTGAGGAGCCGAGATGACATTATTAATGGCGTTTACAAGGTGACTGGCTGCAGGAGCTGATCTGGCAGCATTCCCCCTTCCAGGTGCTGCCCGCAGCCCTGCCGGGAGCACTGCCTGCACTGGCTCCCGTGGCCCGCGAGCCTGTAATGGGAATAGGAAAACATGGGCGGCGAGTCCCCACAAAGCCAAATGTGCAGGTTTAGGCCTGTTTTCTGCCTCTAGCCTGAGCAATGCCACCTTGCTGGCTGCCACCAGCCTTGTTCACCGCAGCCCTTTGTGGCTTTGATTCAGAAAGTGGGGCAGGGAGATGGAGGAAACGGTGTCATAGGCAGGGGATGCTCAGGGGATGCAGATGCGTCTCTGCCACCCCTTTTGCACTGCTGGGGTGCTTCCTTGTGTGCCTTCCACCCGGTTGTGCTTTGCTCTGCCATTCCCGCTGGCATGGAGACGCTGTGCATCTCGCTGTCACCATAAGCTAAGTGTGCTCTGGCACTGCACGCAGCCCCCTGTGCCTGCCCTTGAGCTGCAGGGCTGGACAAAGCTGCAGGAGAGGAAGGGTTTATTGCTGGAAAGGTTTTCTTCTGCCCCCCTCTCTCCCCCCCTCATCTCTATTCATCTCCCCAGGGAGGTGGAGGCAGCAGCGGATATTGGAGCTGGGAGCGTTTCATATGTAAATGCCCGTGTGTGCAAGTCCAGGCCCCTGACCCCCGGCGCGGTGCCAGCATCCATCCGTGTCACCCCGCTGGGTCTGGGAGAAGGGCCTGGAGCGCATCCTGGTGCTGGGGCTGGGATGGGGGCCGGGAGGCCCTGCCACATCCCTGGGGACAGAGGATGCTGCTCTGGGATGGACCCTGCCCCAGTGGCTGCTGCCCCGGTGGGTTTGGGGTCAGTGGCTGTTCCATTCGGTCTCCAGCTCCGGTTTCCCAGGGCAGAGGCTGTCGCGGCCCCGCGGTGACACGAGCCCAGGCTCGGCTCAGGAAACCCATTTGATAACGCAGTCATTGCCGGGTTCATTTTCCCGGCGGCACGGCCCCAGTTTCGCTTTCTGAAGAGTTGTTGTTTTCTTGGCAGCCGCCTGAAATCCGGCGTCTCCTCGGCCTTCTCCCGTGCCGCTTAATCTCCTGCCTTCATCTGACCTTGTTGCTGCCGTCTGCTTTCCCCAGGGGAACAGGGCTCAGATTTTCCCTGTGGCCACACGGCCGCGAGTGGATCTGTGCTTGTTCCCGCAGCATCACCCGTGTGCCGAGTTCCCGCTGCTCGAAGAGATGGGCTTAGCTGCAACGTGCTGGCCCTGCTGCCGGGGGGATGTGTGGGATGGGAGCAGCACCTTGCCCCCGGTGCGTGCCGTGGAGCAGTGCCGCAGCTCATCCCTGTGCCCCGCCGTCGCCCTTTGCTTTCATCCCATCATGTGATGGTTTCCCCCAGGAACAGCCCAGGCCGGGGCCGCCCAAGGTGGCCGGGTGCGATAAGAGATCCAGGGCCTGCATCTGCCCCGGCCACCGCGGGTGGAGGCCGTTGCGGTTCCTCCGGTGCCGTCTGCCCATGCCTGGGGAGGAGGACGCAGCCGGTTGGTCCTGGGGACCGGGTGGATGCTTCTCCTCTGGCACAGCCACGCTATGAGGTGTCCCCCAGGTGTACTCATGGGTCCCAGGTCCCACCATGCACAGTCCCATCTCTGCAGTGCCAGAGATGGTTTTTGCTCTGGAAAGGTCCATCTCACCCCTCCTAAGAGCATCTGATGGGCTTGGGTCAGGCTGGTGGGATCCAGCGGGTCTGGTGCTGTGCTGGCACTTGAACGGAGCGGGCAGAGGGATGCTAGCAACTGGGTTATTTCATTTGTGTTTTGATGGGGATTAAGTTTCTCTGTGGGTCTCCAGGGAACAGAGGTGTTTGGGCCCTGCCTTCCTCTCTTTGGTTGGTTGGTTTTAATCCCAAATTCCTCCTTGCTGCTGCACACCAACCTGGCCAGGAGCTGGTGGCAGAGCCAGGTTGAAGCATCAGGTCAGAGCATGGCACTGCACCCTGGCATGATCCCTGTGAGCGTTCACGCTCCAGGCAAGTGAGTGTGGAAGGACCAGGGCTGTATCCAGATCCTGGGCAGGCACAAGGTGCTCTGGGGGTCCTGCTCTTCAGTACTGCCATCCTCGGGGGACCAGGACTCCCCATCTTTGCTCCAATACAACAAGCTGCCTACCCTTTGCCTGCCTCCCGCTTGGCGCTAATCAGGTTTCACACTGCTTAGTTTGGGACATCTAATGAGATCAGGGCTCAAGGTTGCTGCCTGCCCTCCATCTGCAGAGGGAAACGGGAGAGCTGGCTCCTTCCTTCCCTTTCATCTCCATCTCTTTGCACATCTCCTGTCCTGGGCAGGCTGCGGGGCTGCAGGTCCATGAGCCACCCTTGTGTTCTCACCATGGTTGAACCCTGCGCCGCTCCATGGAGCACACCAAGGCAGTTAAAGAGAGCAAAAGGGGGTACAGAGCTTCCCACCAGCAGCTCTTGTGCAGGGAGCTGGGGGGTTCCTGGGGATCATTCCTGGTTGGGGGGGATCTGACCCGGACACTGCTGCGTGGAGCCTGTGCAAACACGACTCCCCAGCGCGGCCCGGACAAAGCACGGCCAGTTCCCACTAGCCTAACGTTTTCCTAGTTCTCCCGCTGCCAAGCAGCCCTTGGTTGGCGTTGGAATAACAAGCCTCTTTGCCGAGACACCGGGCCTTTTGTTAGCTGCTAGAAAAGGAGGTTTGATGCCCATGATCCCTCCACCCCCCTCCCCAGCTCGCCTGCTCCCTACGCTGCTGCTGTGGGAAGTGCATTGGCCGTGAGCAGCCGATGGCGATGGCATCATCGTGGGGCTCAGCTTTGCTGGGGTGCAGTTCTGTACCCCAGTGGCATCTGGTGCTTCCAAGAGCCTTGGGGGCCTCGTTTGAGCGTATTTCCCCAGGATTTGGGGCATTTGCTCCTGTGAAGGGGGTGGGAGAGGGTGCAGGATGCAGCCAGTGCTCAGGGTTCTGCTGCTGGGGCTTCCCTAGACCTCACGGTGGGGTTTTGGTGGGTTTTGGTGTGGTTTCTGCCTTGGTTTCTCCCCTCGCGCTGCCGTCGGGGTGTGCTGGGAATCACGGAGAGGCTGTTTACCCAGCCATGGCGACGGCGGGATGTGGAGGTGTGCGGCGTTGTCCCGGTGGCCGGAGGGGCAGGGAGGGACCTGGAGATGCCATCGCCTTCCTCCTCCTCCTCCTCCTCCTCCTGCAGCCTGGGAAAGATGCCACGTTGCCGTGTCAGCACAGGCCCTTGGGAAAGCAAGCAGACGTGTGTGTCCTCTCGCACGTGGGGGTGCGAGCATGCCTGCCTCGGTGCCCAGAGCTGGGATAATGTTGTTCACTCCCAAAAAGCTGGAGTTCCTCCCCTTGTGCATCTCTTCCAGCACCGGCTTCGTGTCCTTCCTTTCACCATGCGCACCAAGAGCTGCCCTCTCCTCTTAGAATGGTAGAGTCATGGAATGGTTTGGGTTGGAAAGGGCCTTAAAGCTCCTCCAGCTCCAACCCCTGCTCCCACGGGCAGGGACCCCTTCCACTGGAGCAGCTTGCTCCAAGCCCCTGTGTCCAACCTGGCCTTGAGCACTGCCCTGCNTGGAATGGTTTGGGTTGGAAAGGGCCTTAAAGCTCCTCCAGCTCCAACCCCTGCTCCCACGGGCAGGGACCCCTTCCACTGGAGCAGCTTGCTCCAAGCCCCTGTGTCCAACCTGGCCTTGAGCACTGCCAGGGATGGGGCAGCCACAGCTGCTCTGGGCCCCCTGTGCCAGCGCCTCAGCACCCTTACAGGGAAGAGCTTGTGCCTTAGATCTAACCTGAACTTCCCCTGTTTCACTTTAAACCCATTATGGGTTTAGGGCCCTCCTGGCCATCTGCCTTCTGACGTGCAGCTTTGATCTATGCCCTGGTACCCAGGCGCTGCCTGTCCCTGTCTCCCGCAGGATGATGCCACTGGGTCAGTGCTGGCTCAGTGAGGTTTGGTGCTTTCCCGGAGCCCGGGTTGCATGGCCATGAGTTTCATGGCATCATGCAGTGAACCAGCACAGTCGGCTCCCTGCCAGCGTCCTCTGGGGGGGGGGTGACAAACCAGGGCAGGCTTCTGAGAAGGAGGAAGGGATGAAATAATGCCTGAAATGCTGCTTCAGCATAAACCCAATGGCCTTGCAGTCATCCAGGAGGTTGGGAACGCTGGGGAGAAGTGGTGAGATCACCCTGGCCTCCTCTGCAGCCTGATGCACTCGCCTTGGGGCCAGAAGGGAGGGTTCAAACCCCTGGGAAGTGCTAGAGAGGGTCTGAACGAGGATGGTGTTGGCAGGGCTCGTGCTGGGTGTTGAGGATCTGCTGGTCCATGGGGCGTGGGGGG